>JABUQX010101185.1:22500-45113 GCA_015478945.1 Trachelipus rathkii | reverse complement strand
TTTTTTTTTTCTTTTTTAAAATTATAAATATATAAAGCGAGATTAGCTTAAATTCCATATATATATTATATATATATATATATATATATATATATATATATAATTATATATATATATATAATATATATAATAATTATATAATATATATATATGCTTTTGGTGTGTATTTTTGTTGTCGTTGCCCCCTATGATTTTATTCTCAGTTCATTTTTTAACTCCGGATCTATTAGGTGTGCTATTTATTCATTTTGTGATTTAAATTATTAAATCATTTTCTGATATGCAAAATCGTAAATGGGTGTGTTCGTGTGTAAACCTATGGACATTGGAGCGATATTATTAGTAGAGGTAACATATGTTAAAATTGGATACATTGAAAATAATAGAATGTTGGGTAAATAATAAAATACATTAATATTAATGTCAAGGTTTTAATATTGATTACATTTGAGTAACAAAAATATACTTTCTTGAATACGATAGTTATGTTAAATTCAATGTTAAATGGTATGATAAGTATAAATAATGAATTAATAAAAATATGATAATTAGTTATACCTTGCGCAGTAGATTAACATGGAAATATTGAATGAGTAATAAATAAACATTTTATCAATGAACCATCATTAAGTCATCAAAATGTACAAGGAATGCATGATCCTTCTAGTTTAATGAACTATGCAACCTTAATATTGTTTACAGCTAGAAACGATAAAATATAGAATGAATAAGATTATTGTAGTATTTATTAATATTTTAAGGTCCTATTCTGTTTTACGACTCCGTCAGTTTTATTTTTTTTATTTTTTTTTTTTTTAATATAATTGCTACTACAATGAATTTCAGTGGAACGGACATGCATTCAAAAGTCGAATAGGGTTTTAATAATTTGTTTAAAAATCACATTTATTGTTAAATATTTTTTCAAAAATGAAAAAATATCTCAAAAAAGTACGACACTTACAAGAAAACCAATTACATATTTGGAATCAGCAAATAAAGCTAATTGATAAAAATGTAAATTATATATATATATATATATATATATATATTATATATATATAATAATATATATAGATATATATATATATATATTATATATATATATATATTATATATATATTATATATATATATATTATATATATATTATATATATATATATTTTCCTCTCCCAGGAAGGATTCTTCATCCTGTCAGCCGCCCAAGCGTCTTTCTCCAGACATCCCTCTGCTGCACTATTCCTCTTCTCTTTAGCAACTCTCATTTTTGGTAGCTGACATCTTTCCAGAGAGTCCTCCACTGACTCCGCCCATCTCTTCTTCGGTCTTCCCCTTGGTCTTCTGCCCTCTACTCCGTACAGCAGCGTCGGACTCAGTATACTGTTAAAAATCACTTTTTTAACCCCTATTCCGATGTTTTTATCTTTCATCATGGGTAGGGACGCATTTTAAATTTGTCGGTCGAGGATTTCCATTCGTTCGCGTAATCGAGTACCGTTGCTTTTATTTTAGAGATCCATCCTCCGAGATAATTGCAGGTATTTACCGCCTTCACCTCCTCCCCTCTCACCACCCTCCTCATCCCCTCCTCATTTCTCGGTTATTGTTATATCTCTGTCTTCTGTACGTTTAATTCTCATCCCTGCTTCCTCCAATTCCTCCGTAAAACAACCCCACCACCTCTCGAATCGTCTCCTCTCTCTCGCTCCAACATGCGAGATCGTCCGCATATGCCATTATGCCCCTTCAAATTCTCCCAGTCTCTCCCTCACTTTCCTTATCACCACGTCAAAATATAATATAAACAGCAGTGGAGATAAAACACTCCCCTGCTTCACTCCTGTTTTCACCTCAAACCATCTATCGTTCTCGCACTCAATTCTCTTACATTACAACTGCATTTCTCATACATTCTTTCTATTGCCTCTTTAATCTACCCTTTACTCCATAATTCCTCTCCATAGCTCTCCAGAGCTTTTTCCTTGGCACGAATCAAATGCCTTTTGCAGGTCGATGAACTCTACAAAGAACTCTGCCATATCCCAGCATCTCTCCGAAACCGATTCGTTTAGTGTGAATAGAGTCCGTCGTTCCTCTTCCTTCTTCTATTACCCGTACGTGTTCTTGCTCGAGTCTCGGCTCTACCTTCTCTCTCAGCCTCCTCTCCAATATTCTTTCATATATTTTACTTGCTGCTCATCAGTGAAATTCCTCTATAATTATTACAGCTTCCTGCATCTCCTTACCTTTATATATCGGTTTTTATTGCTTTGCCCCACCTTTCCAGGCACGTTTCCCTCTCTCCAACATTGTTCATCAAACATGATGATTCTCCCCTCAACTCCTCTCCTCCTCCACCACAACTCCACAGCCCACTCCATCCTCTCCTGGGCTTTACCCTTCTTCATTCTTTTATAGGCTCCTCATATTCTTCTACCGTTATCTCTCCGCCTTTCTCCTCCTCTTCCTCCTCCCTCGTTTGATCTACAGCTTCTTCCTCTTGTGCTCTGCTATTCTACATTTAGCAGATTCTTCGTAGATTCGTCCAGCTATCATTTTCTTCTTCGGTGCTCACAAGAATCTCTCCGTTTCTATCTTTTATATTTCTAGTTACGGTTTTTGGTTTTCTATACGCCTTCGCCATCTTAAATATCTTTTTCTTCCCTTCGCCCACATCTCTCGTTATTTCTCCTGCCATTCTCTCCTCCATCTTTTTTGCCCTCCTCTTTATTCTCTCTGCCTCATTCCTTGCCTATACATATTCCTCCCTTGCTGCAGCTGTTCTTCTTTTCAGCCTTTTCCTCATTTTCCCTGTTTTTACTTTAATTGCTTTTTTCACTTCTTCGTTCCACCATGGTGTATGTCTCTTCCTAGTACCTCCTACCCATCTTTTGCCAAGAGTTTTCTCTGCCACTTCCCTAATGACATCCTGCAAGTCTTCGTTTTTTTCATTCCTTAGGGTTTCCTGCATTTCCCGTTCATAATTTCGTCTCGTTTCCTGTTCTCTAACTTCTCCACTCTGATCACTGCCTCTTCTGCTCATTTACTCCCCTCCCCTCTTATCTTCATGTCCGCCACCACCAGTTATATGATCCGCATCTAAGGACACTCCCGGGATCACCTTTACAAGTGGCTTAACCATCCGTTTATCCGAGACTATCATGTAGTCTATCACCGATTTTTGATCGAAATGTTGCGTTACCTGATTCCATCTATACCCGTAAAGATGTGAGACTCTCTGTGCTTGAAAAACGTGTTCATTATTTTTAGGTCGTTTCTCACACAAAAATCAATCAACGCCTCTCCCTCCATTTTTCTTGTCTCCTCTCTAAATGGTCCCAATACTCTCTCAATCTCTCTTCTCTTTCCTACTCTAGCGTTGAAATCTCCCATCAACAAGCACCTCTTCCCCTCCTCCTCCACCCCCACCTTTTCCTCCATCAATTCCAAAAATCTAGTTTTTTCCTCCTCTGAGTGCCCCTGTTGTGTGCATATATCTGGTATACTTTATTTATTTTATCGGGCCTATCTTCAATTGCGCACATCATCAACCTCTCATTTATAATTTTACGTTCGTATACATGGTGACAGTCTTTGTCCCACTATAATTCCGACACCATGCTTTCTTATTCCTTCTCTCACCCCACTATACATCAGAACAAATCCTTCTACCATTTCTTTACCCTCCTCACACCCCCTCACTCTCATCTCCGCCATTCCCAACATATCTATCTTCCTCTCCTTCATTGATATCTATTATCTCCTTCCTCTTTATCTCCAGAGGTACCCACATTTATCGTGGCACACCTATAATTCTTAAAAGTGTTTTCCTGATCATTCCGCAAATCTCGCCGAAGTCGTCGTCTAAAGTTCTGTCCGGGCTTCCGAGGCTCGCGTTATATATATATATATATATATATATCTATATATATATATATAATATATATATATATATTATATATATATATATATATACTATATATATATATATATATATATATATATATATATATATATATATAATAGATATATATAAAAAAGGCCTATATTTTTTCATAAATGAAATATCTCGAAAAGTTCGACACTTTACAGAAAAAACCAATTACATATTTGGGAATCAGCGTATAAAAGCTTATTACAAATGTAAATAATAATAATAAAAAAAAAAACAGCCAAAAAAAAAAAAATTAGGGGCTCGAGCGACGGGGGACAGAGGGGGGGGAAGTTTTCCATACCCCGTAGGAGGGGGGGAGGAACCCCCGCGACACCAAATACCAAAGAGCGGGGGTTCCCGAGACCCTCCCCGGCAAGGGGGAATAGTTCCTACCCTGTAGTTCCCCCGGAAGGCCGAGAGACCCCGACTTCTAGCCACAGTGGGGTTTTTTTATGGTCAACATTATATCTTATTCATTAGGCGCTATTTCATGCTGAGCCCACCACCCTAGTATCTATTGTTTGTCTCCTTACGCGAATATCCCCACGCAGGGCTTGTCACCAGTTATTTTTATCCAATCCGCCTCTGCCACGTACTCTCTGTCACTCTTGGCACCCCCGCCTGCCATCTTTGTCGGTTTACCCTGGGTAGCTCCATTTAGTTAAAAAAAAAAATTAAAACTGGCGGAGTTGTAAAACGTAAAAGGTCCTATAGATTTTGGAATCATTCCGTTACCACTTAAATTAATTGTTAGGATCATATACTAGAAATATATTAAAAAAAAAAAAAAAATCAAAACTGAAGGAGTGCGTAAAAAAAAAAAGGGAACTATTTTAAAAACGTATTTTACCTGAAGATAAAATACAAAATTATAAACTCAATAAAATAAGTAAGTATAAATGATATTTAAAATTTTGTCAATGATAAACAAATGTTTTCGATGACAAATGTTTAACAACTGCTATGCAATCTGAGTGAAACATAAAATTAAGGCTAAGAAGCAATAAGGTATAGCGTTCACTAATATTTATTGTTAGAACGTTAACAAGCATAAAATTCCATGATAATGAATAAGAATATATACAATCTACTAGTTACTAATGTTTTAGCACAATTGTTTAAAATAGATAAAATAAAATGCTAACTGAATAAAAAAACATTGTCGGTGGAATTTTCATAATGTTCTCAATGATAGTTTCGTCATTAATTTATAATATTTTTATATGTATTATAAATGTTTTAAAATATATTCTTTTCAAGAAAAATTAAAAATTTACCAGCATATAGAATGAAAGGTAGTTAAAGAATGCTAAACTCTAAAAGTATAATTATATTTCATTTTCTTTTATTATGATAATTTTCAAGCATTCCATCTTTTGTCATTTAAGTAAACAGTAGTCAACTATGTTCATGAGTAGTATATATGGTAAAGAACTAGACTCGTGCTAAGGAAGTCATTTATTTGAATCATACAAAAAAACCTTATTTAGAAATTTCCCTTTTTAAATAAGGACAATGCTTGTATAGTGTCAACTTATAATAAGTAATAATAATATTCTTAATTTCTAATGCACAAACATCAAAAACTATTATTATACCTTATAAAAGAGCAATGATTTTGTTGACTACAAATCCATAAAAATATTTTCCCTCATATTTTTTCAATATATTTTTATTTTAAAAAGTTTGCACTTCCATTTTGTCTGTCAATATTATCATTGTTGCAAAAACAAATAAAGTGAACCAATATGTACTTAAAAATAGTTTTCTCTTCATATTTTTTTAACTACTTTTCCTTTTCTCTTCAAATTTGGTCAATTTCTGTTTACGACAAATTCCGTATTTTCGCTCACGTGGAAACCTTTCCAGAGTTCTTTGCTCCTTATGGAATATTTTTATATTTATTTTTAAGATCACGAAAATGTGACTAAAGTATTTATTTAACGACATTTCTCCCATTTGCATATATATATATATATATATATATATATATATATATATATATATATATATATATATATATATATATATATATATATATATATATATATATATATATATATATATTGATTTGATAAGATAACTGCTCATCTTTCTACACCTCACAGCGAATAGGTATGATTAAAAGTAACCCCTTAAGTAATTTCACTCTGCTGGGATTGCCTGGGCCCAAGCAGATGAACGCGTAAGTGTTTGACGACTACGCCACGATGGACTAAAAGAAGAACGCGAGAAATGTTTAGTAGTGAATAAATCACCCACAAACAGGATGCAGAACGCGCTCTTCCCGCCACCCTCGGGCGTTCGGTCAAACCAGAGCACCGCACAGAGTGAAATACTTATTAACCGGGAAATATATATTATAAGATAACTGCTCAGCCTTCTACACCTCACCGCAGTGTGATAGGTATGATAAAAATAACCCTTAAGTAATTTCACTCTGCTGCGGATTGAACCTGGCCCTAGCAGATGAAAACGCGTAAGTGTTTGACGCATTTATGCCATGATGAACTAAAAGAGAACGCGAAAATGTTCAGTAGTGAAATATATCACCCAACAAACAGGAACCATCACGTGCTCTTCCCGTCCACACTCGGGCGTAGGGTCAAACAGGACACCACACAAGGTATTAAACCGGGGAATATAATGTATTGATAAGATAACTGCACATCTTCTACACCTCACCTCAGTGTGGACGGGAAGAGCTCGTTGTGGTTCCTGTTTGGTGGTCGTGATATATTCACTAACTGGAACATTTCTCGCGTTCTTCTTTTAGTTCATTCATGGCATAATCGTCAAAACACTTACGCGTTTCATCTGCTAGCGGCCCAGGTTCAATCCCAGCAGAGTGGAAATTACTTAAGGGGTTATTTTTATTCAATACTATCACACTGCGGTGAAGGTGTAGAAGGCTGGAGCCAGTTATCTTTATTCAATACATTATATCCCCGGTAATAAAGTATTTCACTCTGTGCGGTGCTCTGTTTACCCGGACGCCCCGGTGTGGACGGGAAGAGCGCGGTATGTCCTGTATGGTGGGTGCTATATTAGTTCATACTAGAACATTTCTTCGCGTCTTCTTTTAGTCCATCGTTGGCGTAGTGGTCAAACACTTACGCGTTCATCTGCTTGGGCCCAGGTTCAATCCCCAGCAGAGTGAAATTACTTAAGGGGGTTACTTTTATCAATACCTATCACACTGCGGTAAGATGTGTAGAAGGATGAGCAGTTATCTTATCAATTTTCAATTATATAATATATATATAATATATATATTATATATACTATATATATTATATATATATATATATATATATATATATAATATATAGATATATATATATTATATATATGCAAATGAGAGAAAATTCGTTATCAATAATACTTTAGTCACATGTTTTCGTATCTTAAAAATAAAATAAAAATATTCCATAAGGAGCAAAGAAAAGAACTTCTGGAAAGGTGCCACGTGTGCGAAAATACGAATTTGTCGTAAAACAGAAATTTGACCAAATTTGAAGAGAAAATGGAAAATAGATAAAAAAAGATGAAGAGAAAACTATTTTTAAGTACATATTGGTTCACTTTATTTGTTTTTGCAACTCTGATAATTATTGACAGACAAAATGGAAGTGCAAACTTTTAAATAAATTAAAATATTGAAAATAGATAAAGAGAAAAAATATAGTTTTTATAGGATTTGTATAGTCAACAAAATCATGCTCTTTTATAAGGTATAATAACAAAATAATACTAATAATAATAATTGATGCTTGTGCATTAGAAATTAAGAATATTATTATTACTTATTATAAGTTGACACTATACTAGCATTGTCCCTAATTAAAAAGGGAAGTTTCTAAATATGGTTTCTTTGCATGATTCAAATTAATGACTTCCTTAGCACGAGTCAAGCTCTTTACCATATATACTACTCATGAACATAGTTGACTACTGTTTACTTAAAGAACAAAAGATGGAACGCTTGAAAATTATCATAATAAAAGAAAATGAAATATAATTATACTTTAGAGTTTAGCATTCTTTAACTACCTTTTCATTCTAGATGGCTGTAGTAAATTTTTAGATTTTTCTTGAAAAGAATATATTTTAAAACATTTATAATACATATAAAATATTATAAATTAATGACAAACTATCTTGAAACATTATGAAATTCTACCACATTTTTTTATTCAGTTAGCATTTTATTTTTATCTATTTTAAACAATTTCTAAACATTAGTAAATATAATTGTATATTCTTATTCATTTGGAATTTTATGCTTTTACGTTCTAAACAATTCAAATATTAGTGAACGCTACCTTATTCTTACTTAGCCTTAATTTTATGTTTATCAATTGCAAGCAGTTTTAAAACATTTGTCATGAAATTTGTTTATCAATTGCCAAAATTTTAATATATAATTTATTACCTTACTTTTTTATTTAGTTTATAATTTGTTTTTATCTACAGTAAATAGTTTTAAAATAGGACCTCTTCTGTTTTACGACTCCTTCATTTTTTTTTTTTTTTTTTTTTAATATATTTCTAGTATATGATCCTAACAATTAATTTAAGTGGTAACGGACATGATTCAAAAATATATAGGACCTTTTACGTTTTACAACTCCGCCAGTTTTAATTTTTTTTTTAACTAAAGGAATACCCAAGGGTAAACCGCAAAGATGGCAGGAGTCGGGTCTCTCGGCCTTCCGGGGGAACTACAGGGTAGGACTATTTCCCCCCTCCGGGAGGGTCTCCGGAACCCCCGCCTTGGATTTGGGGGTGTCGCGGGGGTTCTCCGCCCCTCCCCTACGGGGTATGTGGAAACTTCCCCCCCTCTGTCCCCCGTCGGCTCGAGCCCCCTAATTTTTTTTTTTTGCTGTTTTTTTTTATTATTATTTTACATTTTTGTAATAAGCTTTATACGCTGATTCCAAATATGTAATTGTTTTTCTGTAAGTGTCGTACTTTCGAGATATTTCATTTATGAAAAATATATGCAATATATATATATATATATATATATATATAGATATATATACTATATTATATATATTATTATATTATATATAATATATATATATATATATAATATAGTATATATATATATATCATATATATAATATATATATATATAATTATATAAGGCGAGCCTCGGAAGCCGGACAGAACTTTAGACGGACGACTTCGGCGAGTTTGCGGGAATGATCAGGGAAAACAGTTTTAAGAAATTATAGGTGTGCCCGATAAATGTGGTACTATGGAGATTAAAGAGGAGGAGATAATAGATATCATGGAAGAGAGGAAGATAGATATGTTGGGATGCGGAGATTGAGAGTGAGGGGTTGAGGAGGGTAAAGAAATCTGGTAGAAGGATTTGTGTCTGATGTATAGTGGGTGAGCAGAAGAGAATAGAAAGCAGGTGTCGGCAATTATAGTGGGACCAAGACTTTCACCATGTATACAGAAAGTTAAAAATTATAAATGAGAGGTTGATGATGTGCGCATTGAAGATAGGCCGGATAAAATATGGAATATACCAGATATATGCACCACAACAGGGGCAATCAGAGGAGGAAAAAACTAGATTTATGGAATTGATGGAGGAAGAGGTGGGGGTGGAGGAGGGAGGGGAGAGGTGCTTGTTGATGGGAGATTTCAACGCTAGAGTAGGAAAGAGAAGAGAGATTGAGAGTGTATTGGGACCATTTTGGAGAGGAGACAAGAAACATGGAGGGAGAGGCGTTGATTGATTTTTGTGTGAGAAACGACCTAAAAATAATGAACACGTTTTCAAGCACAGAGAGTCTCACATCTTTACGAGGTATAGATGGAATCAGGTAACGCAACAATTCGATCAAAAATCGGCGATAGACTACATGATAGTTCTCGGATAAAAGGATGGTTAAGAATGTAAAGGTGATCCCGGAGTGTCCTTAGATGCGGATCTAGACTGGTGGTGGCGGACATGAAGATAAGAGGGGAGGGCAGGAGTTAAATGAGCCAGAAGAGGGCAGTGATCAGAGGGGAGGAAGTTAGAGAACAAGGAAACGCAGACGAAATTATGAACGGGAAATGCAGGAAACCCTAAGGAATGAAGAGAAAACGAAGACTTGCAGGATGTCATTAAGGAAGTGGCAGAGAAAACTCTTTGTTAAAAGATGGGTAGGAGGTACTAGGAAGAGACATACACCATGGATGGGAACGAAGAAGTGAAAAAAGCAATTAAAGTAAAAACAGGGAAAATTGAGGAAAGTGGCTGATAGAAGAACAGGCGGCCAGCAGGGAGGAATTAGTACAGGCACAAGGAATGAGGCAGGAGGAGAATAAAGAGGAGCGGCAAAAAAAGATGGAGGCGGAGAGAATGGCAAGAGAAATAACGAGAGATGTGGGCGAAGGGAAGAAAAAGATATTTAAGATGGCGAAGGCGTATAGAAAAAAAAACCGTAACTAGAAATATAAAAGATAGAAACGGAGAGATTCTTGTGAGACCGGAAGAAAGAAATGATAGATGGACCGAATACTATGAAGATCTGCTAAATGTAGAATACAGAGAACAGGAGGAAGAAGCTGTAGATCAGACGAGGGAGGAGGAAGAGGAGGAGGAAGGCGGAGAGATAACGGTAGAAGAATATGAGGAGGCTATAAAAAGGATGAAGAAGGGTAAAGCTCCAGGAGAGGTTGGAGTGGCTGTGGAGTTGGTGGTGGAGTGGAGGAGAGGAGTTGAGAGGGAGAATCGTCAGTTTGATGAACAAGTGTTGGAGAGAGGGAAAGGTGCTGGAAAGGTGGGGCAAAGCAATAAAAATACCGATATATAAAGGTAGAGGAGATGCAGGAAGCTGTAATAATTATAGAGGCATTTCACTGATGGACCATCTGGCGAAAATATACGAAAGAATATTGGAGAGGAGGCTGAGAAAGAAGGTAGAGCCGAGACTCGGAGAAGAACGAGTACGGTATGAGAAGAGGAAGAGGAACACGACTCTTATTCACACTAAGAATGCGTTTCGGAGAAGATGCTGGAATATGGCAATAGATTCTTTGTAGCGTTCATCGACCTGCAAAAGGCATTTGGATTCGGTTGCCAAAGGCAAAAAGGCTGGAGAGCTATGGAGAGGAATTAACTGGAGTGAGGGGTAGATTGAAGAAGGGCAATAGAAAAGATGTATGAGAAAATGAGGGTGTAATGTTTAGAGCTGAGTGCCCTGAAGGAAACATAGGATGGTTGGAGGTTGGAACAGAGTGAAGCAGGGAGTGTTTTATCGCCACTGCTGTTTATATTATTTAGACGTGGTGATAAGAAAAGTGAGGGAGAGACTGGGAGAATTTGAGGGGGACAATGGCATAAGCGGACGATCTGGCATGTTGAAGCGAGAGAGAGAGGAGACGATTTCGAGAGGTGGTGGAGTTGTTGTACGGAGGAGTTGGAGGAAGCAGGGATGAGGGTGAACGTACAGAAGACAGAGATATTATTAACAATAACGGAGGAAATGAGGAGCGGGATGAGGATGGTGGTGAGAGGGAGGAGGTGAGGCTGCGGTAAATACCTGCAAGTAATCTCGGAGGATGTTTTTAGCAGAAGGGAGGAGTGGGAGAGATATTACGCGACGAATGTGTAAAAGTTATGGATTAGTCTATGAAAAGCGGTATACCCAATGATGAAGATAAAAAACATCGGAATAGAGGTTAAAAAAGTGATTTTTAACAGTATACGGACTTCCGACGTTTGGGAATGGACACCAGAGGCAGAAAGAAGACCAAGGGGAAGACGAATGAAGAGAGGGGCGGATCGGTGGAGATCTCTCTGGAAAGATGTCAGCATACCAAAAATGAGAGTGCTAAAGAGAAGAGGAATAGTGCAGCAGAGGATGTCTGGAGAAAGACGCTTGCGCGGCTGACAGGATAAAAAATCCTTCCTGGGAGAGGAAAAAGAAAAAGAAAAAGAAAAAGAAGAATATAATTTATATATATAAATATATATAGATATATATATACTATATATATATATATATATATATATATATATATATATATATAATATATATATATATATATATATATCTAATAGCATTTACATTTTTATAATAAGCCTTATATGCTGATTCCAAATATGTAATTGGTTTTTTCTGTAAGTGTCGTACTTTTGAGATATTTCATTTTTGAAAAAATATTTAACATAAATGTGTTTTAAAAAAATTATTTAATACACAGGACACTTCTAATTACCTTAAATGACAAGCACTGCGCTTATGTAATACCTCAAAATAATCACGTATTATAAAAAAATAAATACTCAAAATATTTAACACTGATAAACCATTTAAAATTAATAAATACGATTTAAAATACCAATAGATAACGCTGAAAATTTAACACAGGTAATTGATTTGCAAACACAGGTAAAAACTACTAATCTTGCAGACTACACATATAACTGTAAATTTCCACAGCAGACTATATAATAATATGTTGCCATATGTAATACCAACCACACATGTATGCTCCAATTAATCCAAGGACAAAGTCGCTCTTAAACTCAAACCATGCCGTTTTATATTAAGACAGATGCACCATGATACATTCCTGACCAATAATGTATTTTTTATTTACCCCAACATTCTATTATTTTCAATTGTATCCGAATTTTAACATATGTTAGCACTGCTATAAATAATATCGCTCAATGTCATAGGTTTACATCACGAACACACCCATTTACGATTTTGATATAGAAATGATTTTAATAATTTAAATATAAAATGAATTAAACAAGATTTTTTTTTTTGTCATTGGTTGCTGCTTACTTTCGTGCTGCAGGCATTGTTAACAAAGAGTTACACACCTACACACATTGCACACACACACATATATATATATATATATATATATATATATATATATATATATATATATATATATATATATATTATTAATATATATTATATATATATATATATGAATTTGTAAGCTAATCTCGCTTTATATATTTACTATTTAAAAAACCCTTAGTTGCTAACTAGGTAGAATTATATTAAACAACACATTAAAAACACTTACTAAAATCATATAAACTGATAAAATTAACAGGGACGAACTTCATAGAAAATTTAGACTTCCTCCATTCACTGTTCTGACTAGAAAAAGGCCAAATGGTTGGCGAAAGCTCGTCCCTGTTAATTTTATCAGTTTTATATGTTTTAGTAAAGTGTTTTTAATGTGTTGTTTAATATAATTCTACCTAGTTAGCAACTAAGTTTTTTATTTAAATAGGTATAATATATATATTATATATATATATATATATAATATTTTATAATATATATATATATATATATATATATATATATATATATAATAGATATATAATATATATATATATATATATATAATATAATGAATTGTCCTTTAAAAAGATGTTAACCGATATGTATCGAACGAACGATGTAATCGATTTTTTCTTTTATTTTTTCAATTAGCTGATATAATTATTAGCAAAAACATTTTTTATTTTTTTAAACTAAAGGAATACCCAAGATTTAATCGCAAAGATGGAAAGAGTCAGTGTCTCCGCCTCAGCGGGAACGACGGGGGGGGCGGGTCTCAGTCCCACCGTCGGCTAGAGGCCCCTTTAAAAAAAATTTTTAAAAATATTTTCTTAACAGCATGAAAAAAAAAGCAGCTTTTGGCAAATCTTGCGCTCGCTTCTTTTGGAGTTTTAACTAACCACGTGACACTGAAGTTCACGCGAGTTTCGGCGAGTTTTTCCGATATCATGTCTTTTTATGTAACATCTTTTTAAAAATAAGCGGCCTTATATATATATTATATATAAATATATATATATATATATATTATATATATATATATTATAAAATATATATATATATATTATATATTTATTAGCGACATATATATATATATATATATAATATAAAGTTCGCATCTCACGGGTATAGCCCTATTCTAGGAGGGTAACTTCTCTAGGTAATTGCTACCTATGATCCGGACGGAGAATTGAACCCTGGCCCTTGCCTTTGCGATGCAGTAGCGTATATTGACTTCACCTAATGATGCCTAAACAAAACTTCAAAGCCACAACGCTACCAGAATCTTGTGAGTGAGGTAGGTGGTTTTTAAAATTAAAAATATAAATAAATAACTACGAATAGATAAATGAATATATAAATTAGTTAATAGATATATAAATTCTTTTATTATGTTGATTGCGTTGTGTTTCTTTATTACTGATTTGCTAAATTTAACCTATGGCGTGATTTTTTGCTTATTATCTTTATGTTCTTAAATAAATTATCGGCTTTATCCTTAATTAATTCTTAGTATTAATAGTTATTATTATTTTAGCTTATGTTTTAACTATCCCAAATTTTGCAGTTATTATTTAATAAAATATTAAATATATTTCGTTTCATTTGCTTTCCTTAATTCTTTGCTATATTATGTTTTATTAATCTGTTTGGGGTTTTATTTTAATTCAATCTTGGGATCAACTGTTCGACTATATTCACCAAAAGGTTGAAAAACTTATTCGAAAAATCTGAAAAGTTCCCATATATAATTTATGACCAAAATAAGTTCCAGGATCAATGCATTAAATCGCTCACAGAATTCAAAAATAAAGTAACTTTTTTCGATACTCAGGTCATGGAAAAGATCCAAAATATTTTTTGTGAATTTATTCTTTAATCGTCCTACGGGATCTCTACGGCGAGGGACTTCCCCAAATTCTAAAATAATTTAAACCAAAAAGTGAACTCTACTATGAATCCATAAATTTAAATTACTAAAATCTTCAGTCACGTACTCAACTTCGTAATTTTCCTTAGCACTTCAATGTAATACTTATTGATATGAGGCTTTTTTTTTCCTTTAAAAAACTTCTTAATTCTTGAAATATTGGGTTAAGAACATTTATGATTTTATGATTCCAGGTTTAGTTACGAATTCCTCTCACAGTCTACTTTTCCTAAGGAAAACAAAAATAAAATAACTTTTAATTTGCTTGTTAATAAATATAGCTTATAATTATTATCACCAATTTATTTACAATATGTAATTTAACTAATAAATATTTCATATTATAGGTAACGAATTCACAATGCTCTTTACGTATATGCTTGTTTATAACAATTTTAATTTCGTCTTCAATAACTTATTTTATAATAAACAATATAACTTTTAAAACCATCTTATAACTTTTTCTTTCGATAGTCTTTAACGAGTTTGATTTTTTTAATCTTTTTAATCTTTTATGTTATTACAATATTAACAAATTTAGCAAAGTCATCTTTCTGTCGATTAACAGAAATATCTCTTCATGACCTACCTTAGATTAGCACATAACATGGTGCCAGATGCTTTTTCTAGTATATCCTCGGTAAAAGTGGATGCCTTCGATTTACCTGATATTGCTCATCTTCAATTAAAAGATGAAGAAACTATCACTTTTCAGCGCTGTCTTCATTCTTTCCTTTACAAGATATTTTTTAAGTATGATGTGAGACCTCTTCAGCTTTTCCGGGACCATTTTTCCCAAAACCTTGCGTGAACAGATATTCAATTATTTTCATGATGTCTCATTCTAGAGTTAAGGTTTCTCTGCGTCTTATAAAGACCAGGTATTTCTGGCTTAACATAGATCGTGATATCAGAACTTTGGTTCGTTCTTGTCAAAAGTGTCAACTTTCAAAAATTCAATGCCATAAGAAATCACCTATTGTTCCATGGAAATTCCGTCGCAGCGTTTTAAAATAGTACACAATATTGACATCGTCCCCCCATGGGACCATTACCTCCATCTCTTTTACCGATACTTCAGCTCCGATCTTGAGATATCTTCTCACATGCATCGACAAAAAACAAAAAGCGGACAGAAGATATTCCTCTGGTGAAACAATTCCTCTCTATGTGATCTCAGATAGAGGACCACAATTTGAAGGAGAATTTTTCACCGACCAATCAAATTTAATTGTATTTCACAGACTCCGGACAAACGCTTACCACCCTTCAGCAAGTGGCCATATCGAAAGATTTTTATCGATCGCTTTGAAGAGTGCTATCATTGCGCGGGGAAAACAAAACTGTATACTCTCTCATCCAATCATAATGCTAACTCTTTGTTGCATTCCTGGTGACTCCGGATTCTCTCCTTTTCAAGCAGAAATCGGAAAAACACCTATTTGTCCTTTAGAACTTCTTCAAACACATAAAACAGATATCGTTCGGTTGAACGTTTGAAGCCTGCCATACTCCCTTCGACTCCACAGATGGTTCCTCAAATGGATGATGATTCACCTTCACAGATAGTTCCTCAATCGGATGAATTGATTCGCTTTCACAGATGGTTCCTCAATCAGATGTTGATTCGCCTTCAAAGACAGTCACTTCATCTACTGAACAGCAGGAGGAAGCTTTAGTGTCTAGACGTAACCCATTGCGCAAAGTGCGTTTTAAATAAAAAAAATTTAGTGAATTTAGTGCATAAAATTTAATTTAGTGATTAGAGTGCTCAGCTTTTAGGTCGCGAAGAGCATATAGTATTGCTTAAATGATGGATTATAAAATTATTATATTTAAAGCATTTTAAAATTGCTCAAGTATATTAGTTGAGTTTAAAAGCGTTATGGAAAATGGGAAATCAAGAATGATCCAAAACTCTCTAATACGAAAAAAATATTTATTACTTATTTTATAAAACTTAAATGTATTTTATATTTATTATTTATGCTAAATATGACGATTTACTTGTAAATATATTGATTATATAATATTTACTTTATTATATATGTTTTTTATATAAAAATTTATTAGTTAATTGTTACATAGGCTTTGTTTGTTATTGTTATCGGAGGGGAAATACTCTCTTATCTTTTCACTCTTTGCTGTCCTGGAGCCATTTTTTAAATGTATTTTTATAGACCTCTCTCCTCAGATATGGTTTGGGACGAGATAAACTGATACATGTTAAAAATTATTTATTTAACTGTAGGTCAGCGGCTTGCTATATATATATATATATATATATATTATATATATATATATATATATATAATATATATATATATATATATATATATATATATATATATATATATATATATATATATTATTATATATAATATATTGTTTCATAAAAATTAAACAAAGAATATCAAGTAGTTTCACTCTTCCATTAAAGAGATAACTATAAAAGAGTTTAACGACTTATATTGCTGGTTCGCCTAGTCTCGACGTACCAAAGCGTAACAAAAAGCTTCCTGGTAGTGATGAGGAAACTTCCGGCCGAGAAAATTGCCAATAAGCTAGTACCTGTTTATATTTAGGTCTCACAGCGTAAAATGGAAGTCATTACATGAGACTTCAAAAGAACTTAAACAACTACCCTGTAAAGTGGAGAAATAAGAAAGAAAACTCGATAACTCCCACACTCCTGCCACTATACATATATATATACTATATATATATATGATATATATATTATATATATATATATATATATATATATATTATATATATATATATATATATATATATATATTATATATATATAAGTTAATATATATATATATATATATATAATATATATTAGCGGTAATAGTAGGCAAAGGGTTGTTCATTCTCCAATTTTTATGAAAATCACAGGATATACTCTAAAAAATTAATAACAAAGAATAGTGAAAACGAAAATCGTCGGTCTCTTTAGGAAAATAAAGTTACAGGCTCTCAAAGTTGTTAAAACTCCCATAGACTTTTCATTTTTGATCCATCAAGGTCAGGTCTCATTTCAGCTCTCTAGCTTCAGGTATGATAAGTTTTCTTAGGTATGCACAGAGAAAATCTATGGTACTTGCAAAATCTTATCATAAACCTGAACTAGGATGGCCTTAAAAACGAACACACGTGGGCCACTAATTTTTTTATAAGAAAGCCAATGGAAAATTTAAACTTTGAGAGGCTGTAACTTTTTTCATAAAGACATAAATCATTTTCGTTTTCTATTAAACTTCATTAGAGTATATCCTGTGATTTTAATTTTTTTTTGTATATAAGAAAATCCTATGGGATTTTGAAAACTTTAACAGGTTGTAACTTTTTTTCCTAAAGAGACAGCCGATTTTCGTTTTCATTATTCTTCATCATTTTCTTTAGAGATGTATATCCTGTGATTTTTATAAAAATCAGGGGTGACACCCCCCTAAATTCTGCTCTACCATTACCATATATATATATATATATATATATATATATATATATATATATATATATATATTATATGATATATATATATATATATATATATATATATATATATAATTATATATATATATATATAATATATATATATATATATATATATATATATATATATATATATATAATATATATATATATATATATATATATATATATATATATAATATATATATATATATATACTATATATATATAATAATAATATATATTATATATATATATATATATATATATATATATATTATATATAATCATTAGTGTTTACTTTCCTGTATGTACAATTTTTAACTTAATTAAACAGAAATCATTCCAACTTTTTTCTTATTTGTTAGAAAACCAATGAAAATAAAATTGAACGGAAGGATAATGAAAAGAGCTGAGACTGAAAATGGAAAAACAAAATTTTGGTTGTCAAGAGAACTTTATGAACAGATTTTTGTTACTTATTAACAGTACGTTGAATTAGTAGTAGGTACAATGGGGTTGAATATATATATATATATAATATATAATATATATAATATATATATATATATCTTATATATTATATAATATATATATATATATACATATATTAATATTATATATATATATATATATATATATATATAGAATATATATTAATATATATATAATATATCTAATTTCATTAAAGTAAATTCAAGTCCCAATTCAACATTACAACATTTTCGTAAGTTTAAGGCATTTTTTTTTTAGAAAAATAATAAAGTAGTTTCTTATATGGTGAAAAGTAAGAAAATGTGATAGATTACTAAATTAAAATGGAAAAGCAGTTTTGTGGACTTTACATGCTATTAGATTAGGTTTTTCAAAAAATACCTTGTTTAAACTATGACGAAGTGTATACAAATTTTTTTAAAGAAATAATTCGAAGATAAAATAAAACTAACTAATATTATTCTAGGTTTAAAAATGTTTGTTCTTTTTTAACTAAAAATTTCACAGAGCAGTATTTCCCTGACGTTCATTAAGCCCTTACCCCTTTATGATTTTGTGTTATTGTTGCTGCTTATTTATTGTTGGTTTGGTTGAATATTGTTGTTTTGTTGTTGCTGTTGTTTTTCAGCTTGCTTTGATTTCTGACTTAGTGCGTGACCTGACGTAAGTTTTATGTGATGAGCTTCAATGTAGTTATCAGAACTACTTACAATACTTTTGATATCCTTATCTTTCTTTTCTATCAAATAGTTGGCAAGCTCTTTTATATTATATATATATATATATAATATATATATATATATATATATACTATATAATGTATATATATATATACATATATATATATATATATATAATATTATATATATATATAATATATATATATATATTATATATATATATATAGTATATATATATATATATATATATATATATTTATATATATATATATATATATATATATATATTATATTATATATTACTATATTAATATATATATATATATATATATATATATATAAATATATATAATATAATATATATATATATATATATTATATTATACTTATATATATATATCATATATTTATATATATATATATATATATATATATATAAAAACTCAAATTAGCTTCATATCTATACATAAAATATATATATGTATATATATATATATATATATATATATATATATATATATTATATATATATATATATATATTATTTTTATTACTTTAGTTCATGTTTAAATATTTTAATATATTTATTTTTACTTTAGTAAGGGATTTAATTTAATTTTAATTTTATTTATTTACTTGAAATTAGTTGTAGTTTTTAAATAAGATCTATATACGGCATAGATTCAAATGGAGAATTCAAACACATCGTCTATCGGAATGGTTGATGGGCGCTTCTAACCCATGTGAGCCTAAAGTAGCCTGTCCTTATCTCTGCCTGGTGTGTTAATAATTCCACCTATTAATAAACAAGCACGGTCATTTTTGGCTATCTATTCTCTTGTTTCGACCTTTTCTTTTATTAGTTACGATATATAAAGTTATACTTTTCTCATTCGTAATCTAATAATATATATATATATATATATATATATATAATATATAGATATATAATATATATATATATATATATATATATATATATATATATATATATTTATATATATATAGATATAATATATATATATATATATATAAAACCCCCCTATTTGAGTGGGGAAAATAATTTCGATAACTTTATACTTCTCAGCGCAGTGGGGCTGCGGTTTCATGCCGCTACGCCCACTGCAAGTGAATGTTGAGCTCTTTAACTTATATATAGCATTGTAGCAGTATCTAGGTGGAAAATAAATAGCTTACATGCTTCAGTTTAGATTTAGAGTCAGAAGAGAGTACGGAATCTGTAACGGATCAAGCTGCGGATTACGGAGCCATATCCGGAGCCGGAGTCAGAGTTAAAGTCTGTATACAATCGCATAATAGACTGAGTAAGGTATCTTTTCCATGGTTTTCGTACCCATAGAATTTTTTTTCATGGGTATCAGAACACTCAAGAGTATCTAAGTACTCCTCTTACGGGTAAACACAAGAAAGAACCATGGAATGTAAAAGATTAGGAAAGACAAAGAAAAGATGAAGAAGGAATAAGAAGAGGACAGCAACTGTGATGGCTCATGCTGAGGTGCACTGTCCAGAGCCTTTACCGGAGCCAGAGTTGAAATCTATTTACAATCATATAATAGACTGAGTATGGTAGCTTTCCCTATGTTTACGATCCCATAAATTCTGAATTTTAGGGTTTGGTCATACTCAAGAATGTCTGAGAGCCCCCAAAGGGGAATCAGTAACGAAAAAAGAAGAAATAAAGGAGATATGTAGGGAATGCATAAGAGAATAATACGGAGAAGGTATGAAGAAAGAATAAGAACAAGGTAGAGATTTAGAAGGCACATGATACAGAACATTGCGCAGGTTCCGGATCCGGTGAAGGTGAGGTGTGGCACTGAGTAAGCATACATTCGTTTAATTTACCAATATTATTATAATTTTACATGTTTCCGACCCCATAGACACTGAATTTGGAAGTTTCAAGTTGCTGCGGGGAGTCTGAACACCCCTGGATTGCATTCCATGAAGAAAAACTTGCCCTTGGCCTATCTAATGTATGTTACATCAAGCCATATGTACTGAAATTACGAAGGATGATTTCCTAAGTAAGGTGAAATGGCAAGACACCCACATGATATGGGAAACTGATCCTTTAAAACTGGTTTTACCTCTAATAATGAAATGAATTCATCTAATAAGAAATAATTACATAAGATTGTCACTATATCAGCATCAAATCTCATTTTTTTTTTTTTTTGGAGGACGTAAACTAATATATTTCTTCTGCATAATGAAATATTTATATTATACTTAAAATTTTTATTTCTAATTTGCTTAAATCTTCTTTATTTGTTTAAAACTTTTAGTTTATATTAATACTTTGTTTTATATTTGTTTTCATTTATTTACTTTAAAATATATTTAAAAAGTTATTAAAAACATTTTGTTTTGCTTAAATTTTTAAAATTTTATTATAAAAATATGCATTTTATTGACCTAAGACTGCAAGTCAATAAAACACCAGCACAAACGCCCCACACCAACACCCCTCTCCCATCCAGCCAGGCGCTATTGCTTTACTGCCTTACTGACTTAAGGTTAATAAAGTATATATTTTTACTTTATTATTTGTATAAAATAGTATAAAAAGATCTTTATGAACATTTTAAGTATTTACTATCTTTTATTATTTTATATTAAAAACATCAATTAATCAATAAATCAATAGATCAAACTCTAATCAACCCCCCTCCTTCTCATCCGTCATCCATTGAATAAGTGATTAAAGTAATATTTGAACACATGTATAAATTTTACGTAAAAATAATTACATTCCATGTAAAATAATGCATTTGGAACAGAGGATCTTATGAGGAAAATAAAGTTTTCATTTTAAAACATTTATAATATATATTGATGTAAATAACTTCACGAAAATTATGCTTCATTATTAATTTATATTTTAGTCCAGTACCGTATTTATTCAAGCTTAATGATTCCAAAACTTGACCAATTTGAAAGTTATATTTACAAAATATATTTCAAAAGATAATATATAAAGATTTTAACACCTGTAGACACAGTTGCAGGTATACGGCGTTCCAACTCTAAAAGCTCCATGGACTATGTGTAGTCAGTCGGTTAGCCTAGGTTTGTCTCGCCAAGTCACTCGGGACTCAGCGGCTTCAATCGCGATGATCGTTCTAACGAACTCTTCAACTGTAAGGGATGCTGAAACCTCAGAGAGCAGGAAAGTGCCAATTCAGTTGGCAAACTTCAAACAATGGAGGGAAGCACTAGTCCATCCCCATACCAG
>JABUQX010101185.1:7500-15000 GCA_015478945.1 Trachelipus rathkii | reverse complement strand
AATGTAATCAAAGGCAAGGCATAGGAACCTGATAGAGATGGAGTGGAAAGGAATGGCCCAGAAATCGTCCAGGGTTGGTTAGAGGAAAATAGGAGGCCGAAGAGATTGGCCCTTTTCGAAGTTTGGAAATTACTCACAAGACCATCAGAATCGAATAAGAGGGAGGAAAGGAGATTTTACCCAGAAGTTGTTGCAGATGTTTTTGGCAAGAGGCCAGAAAGATTTGGCAGTACGAGACCAAGGAGGTTAGCGCACCTTTGCCTTTGATGAAAGCTCGCTTTGCTCGTCGAAGAGTAATCCCTGCACGATTCTAGCTGAATGAATATTACGCAAGAGTGATAGGAGAATGAGAAATTTTCCACTCCCGAAACGCACTGTCTCTAGCCTGAATGGCCAGAGAACAAGGACGATCGAACCTAATGGATTTAATAATAATATATGTTATATATATATATATATATTATATATATATATATATATAACTTATCTATATATATTGATATAATAGTATTATAGTATATATAATACTATATGTAATATATATAATATTAATATATATATATATATAATATTAATAGTTATATATATTATATGTATATATATATATGACGTAGATTGAAATTGTAAAACCTTAAACTGTGGTCCAAATTCTGAAAAATTGACATCCAATAATTAACACCGCTAGCTTGATAAGCTCACTTCCTATGGCATTGCTGGTTAAGTCTCCGCAGCTTTCTCAGGTGTTTTCGCCATGAATAATTTCATGCGCGAGAACCAAGTTTTACCGAGTTAAACATTCTCAGAAAGCAGAAGGCAGGCGGTTCGAAGAATACCTCAAGAATGAATATTGAGTTGCGAAAAATTTATGTAACACGTTTACTTGCTCCAAGAAATGCAAATTAAATATAAATTTGGAATTTACTGTTAATAGAAGCGTTAGAAGTAAAAGAATTATCGAAATCTTTTTTCTCAAATCATAATATATCTGACAGTTCAACAATTTCCTTTCAAGCTATTATTTCCTTGCGGACAATAGCATGAGAGGATTTGCCCCATATATGTAATATATATGATAATATATACTAGTAATAGGTATACTATATATATATATATATATACTATATATATATATATATATATATATATTATATATAATATATATATTATATATAAATAATATATATATATATATATATATATAGCATCATAAATTATAATTATTTGTAAAAATTAAAGAGTTGTATTTTACGCTCGTACTCTCATGTCAATATTTATGTAAAGCAAAATTTTGACATAAGTACAAAGAAAATTGTATATGCGGGATTCCCTGCCTTGTTGAGATATCTCATTCACTACTCTCAGATTTACTTCTCACTTGCTTGCTCGCAAGATGATCAGAACTCCGAATTACAAGAAAACGCAACTCTCAAGAAAAGGCTGGTAAAATCCAGGCTAAGGACAAGACTGCAAAATCTCCATTAACGAAAATTCAAGAAAAAAGATTTAGGCAAGTGAGGTAAACGCAGGGCAAAGTCCAAGACTGTTCCCTGAAGTTTAAGAAGAAAAGAGTATCTCAATGAAAGGGTAACTTTGTTACTTGCTTGTGTTGAATAAATAATATTTTCTCTTGGATTTTTAAATCCTTATGGTAACCTTGTGTTACTCATTATTAAAGAAATAACAATCGGAAACTTTGTTTCCTCTTACTAAAGAAATAACAATCGAAAATTTTTTTCATCTTATTAAAAAGATAATTAATCGGAAACTTTGTTTTCCCTCTCATTAAAGAAATAATTTTATTACAGAACTTTGTGTTCTGCACTTTCCTAAAGAGATAATTATGAAACTAAACATTTCGTGTTCATAAAGAAATAATTTCAAGATCCAGTGGCCTATCTCGTTGCTGGCGTAGTTGGTGAACTACAAATTTTAAACTTTCATCATTAACTTGTGTAGGCCTTCAGAAGAGACCACCTACATCAAGCCAAGTGCCTACATGTGTATATAATTTATTCTCCGATTTTCCCTCCCCAAATTTTATTTCGAGGGTGAAACTCCGTCTTGTCGATTGGCTCCCACCTCAAATGGGGCCTTACCCCGGTAGGTTCCTCCAGAATTCAGTTACCTTCCATTCGGTGTTGTCGTTCAAGTCCTCCGGGCGCTTTTCTCATAAGATTTCTCTATTTAATATTAAGAAAATTTTCTTTGGGGCTTTATATATAATAAACGTAGTATAATAGTATATATATATATATATATATTAGTAATATATGATATATATTTTTTATAGACTATATATATATATATTATTTATGTATATATATGTGTATGTGTGTGTGTGTAATAGGTATATTGATATATAATAGATATATATATCTATGTCTATATGATATGTATATGAAATAAACATATAAGATATATATATATATATATACTATATATATATATATATATGTTGTATTTATATATATATATAATATATATTATATATATATATATATATTATTATATAATATTATATATATATATATATATATATATATCTATATATATATATATATATTATATAGTATATATATATATATATATAATATTATTATATATATATATATATATATTATATTATATATATCATATACTATATATATATTATATATACTATATATATAGTAATTATAAAATATATAAATATATATATTATATATAATTATTATATAACTATTATATATATATATATATATATATTAGTAATATATATATATTCTAATGGGTATATATATACATAAATAGTATAAATATAATATATATAATATATATAAGTAGTAATATGATTATATATATATAGTATATATATATATATATTATATATATATATATATAATATTATAATATATATTATACTATATATATAAATATATATATATGTATATTTATATATATTATATAGTATATAAAATAATATTATATATATATATATATATATATAGTATATATATATGGCTTAAATTAATAAGTAGGTGATTGACTCAGGAGCGAAAATAATAATTAATGGTATCGTTATTTTTAAATTTTAGGGTTAAATACATTAAATTTTGGGTAAACTAACCTAACCTAAACTAACCTTCCTCACCCCTTTTAAACTACCTTAACTTAACCTAAACCTAAGCAAATACCTAATAATAACCTGAAAACCTATATTAACGGAGTCAACCACTTTTAAATGTCCATAATTATATATATATTTTATATATATATTATATATATATATTTATTATATAATATAATATATATATGATATAATACTAATATACTATATATATATATATTATATATATATATATATATATATATACATATAGTATAATTAATTATATATATATATACTATATATATTATATATATAGTATATATAATATATATATAGTATATATAGTATATATATATATATATATATATATATATATATATATATATATATATTATAGTATATATAGTATATAGTATAGCTAAAGTAACTAACAATACAAATATATTATATTTGGTTTCGAATATTGCTGTCTTGTGCCCATTGACTATTTCTAAAAGAAAATATAATATTCTATTCGATAGCAATGATTCAATTTGAATAGGGAAAATTAATTAATTAATATTATTTTATTATATGTTGTTATATCTTATTGCTTCCTTTCAACAAAGGATTCATTTCATAGAAAGTTGCAAACGTTGAATTTAATTTTGTTTGTCGTGTAAAGGACAAAACTTTGGTTTTAATTTAATCTCAAAAAGACAAAAAATATTGTTTCTTTTAAACTAATTTTTTTTTATTAGTTCTTGTAAATAATTAATATATGTTTAGGATTAACTTATTTGTTACAATCAATTTCCCTTTTATTTTTTAGAATAATTTGGTCTTTAGAGGTGTAAATAAGTTTTGTAAAAGTAGCTTTTTCGGTCTTTTAATATTATATACTATATATGATATATATAGTATATATTATATATTATATATAGTATATATATAATAGTATTTAATATATATATATATATATATATATATATATATATATATTAGTATGGTATATATATATATTATATTATATTATATAGTATTATATATATATATATATATATAATATAATACTATATATATATATATATATTATATATATATATACTTATATATTAGTACATATATATATATATAATATATATATAATATCCTATATATATATTAGTATATATATATATATATTTATATATACTATTATATATTAGTATATATATATATATATTATATATAGATATATATATATTATATATATATATATATATATATATTATACATATATATATATAAGATATATATATACATATATATATATATATATATATATATATATATATATATATATATATATATACCATTCTCACCAGGTAGGGTTTTCGCCCTGTCAGTTGGACCAGCATCTTCTTCATTCTGGCCCCAAAACTCTTGATCCTAGAGAACTCTATAAAAATATTTCTCGGCGCAATGGTTTTCGATGCCACTCCTTGAAGTTATAAACCAGGTAGGGTTTCAACCTTTCAGTGGAAGCTAGCATCTTCTTCCATTTGTCCATCGAAACTAAGTTCTCCAGAGCTCCAAAATAAATCGTGTTCCAGGCACGTGAGATTCCAACTCTAATCCAAGAGTAATGAACAAGGCAGAAAAGATAAAGGGCCACGTTGTTAGCCCTGTCGCCCTATATATATTATTATAGCCAAAGGAAAGAGGTCGTCTCTCATCTGATCAATGTGGTCCGCTTTTATCCAAACTCATCCTGATAGAATATTTAGTGCATATTTGTATATCAACGATATATATATATATATCATATATTATATATTATTTATATATATATATAATATATATATATAATATTATAATAATATATAGTATATATAGTATATATGATATATATAATATATTATTTTACATAAATATATATATATATATATGGTATATATATATATATATATGTTATCATATATATATGTATATATATCTATAATCTATATATTATATATATATGATATATATATATTATATATATATATATATAATATATATATATATATATATATATATATATAATATATATATATTATAATAGTAATACATATTAATATATATTATTATATTATATAATATATATATATTATATTTATACTATAAGTATATATATAATATGTAATTATAATATTATATAATAATATATATAATATATAGTATATACTATAGTAATATATATATATATAATATATATACTATATATTATATATATATATATTACTATATATATATATATATTATTAGTATATATAATTTTTTAAATATGTTTTAAAAAAAAAACATTAATAAACTTACTTACCCCTGATAGATAGTTGATTTGAAAAAAAAAATCCAATTCATTTTAACTAATTTAATCTTAACAAATATTTCTTATTTTTCAGATATAAAATAATCAACTATTTTCAAAGAAACAATTTTTGTTCTTTGTCATTTTGCGATTAAATTAAAACTGATTTTTGTCGTGCCTGACAAACAAAATTAAATTCACGATTTGGAGGTCTATGAAAATGGAATTCTTATATATATATATATATATATATATTATATATATATCCATATAGTATATATATATAATACTATATATAATATATTATATACAATTTAATATATAATTATATATATATATATATATTATAAAATATATATATATATATATAATATATTATTAGTATATATATATATATATAATACTATATAAATTATATATATATATATAGATTATAATATATATATATAGTATATATATTAATATATATATAATATACATATATATAATATATATGTTACTTTGTATAAGTATATATATATAATATATGAGCTAAGAACATGCGTATTATATATATATATATATATATAAGTATATTATATACTATATATTATATATATAAATATATATATAATTATAATATATATATTATATATATATATATATATATATATATATATATATATATATATATATATATATATATTATATATATATATATTTATATATATATCGGGTTATGCAAAAAAAAAATTTTTTAGCCTGTATTAGAATCAATTGAACTTTAAAATACAAAATAAGAAAAATGACAATTACTCCCTTTCCAAATTCATAAAAAATGTTCCATTACCAACGACAATGAAAAATTCTTGAACTTATTACATTCAGAACAGTCAAAATGCATATAGTTGCAATAGCTTGCAGATTCAAAATATATTTTTTTTTTGCATTTCTTCCTCTTCACCACCCTCGCTCTGACAATATCGTCCGTTGTTTATCTACACGAATCATGTCAACATTCCAGTGAGTTGCCAAAGCAACTTCAAGGCTGCAGAGAATTAATTTCGGAAATTCCCTCCACCAGTTTCTGGTTGATTCTGTGGCGTTAAACATTTAGTTAGAAAACTAGGCCTTCTGCCATGTATTTGAGATGATAGCGCTCGGTATTTCCAGCTATAATTTTAATTTAGAGTGAGGAAGTACGAAATAAGAGCATATATTGCACCCGAATTCCATCTGTCATTGTGAAGAGAGGGTAATTTTCTCCAAATAATTACGGGGTACGCACCAGTTTCTTTAAGGAAACTGAATACTCTATATAACTCATACAGAAATTTAAAATCATCTCCAGAACTTGGATTTTGAATAGTTATGATTTCACTTTCTGGCTTGTACGACTGCTGCAGGACATCGTATTGTTTTATAACTTCGTCCACGAATTCATAGTTGAGAGTTGGTTTGGTAGAATGAAATTGAATTGAAGAAGTCAAACACATGCTTTAAGATTCTATCAAGAATATGATGCTGGCAGCCAGTATGCAGTGGCTGATCAAATTGTCTTGTTACCATTTCAGTTTTTAATTTTTGAACAATTCAATTCACTCGTCCTGTATTTACTGCTGTTGTATCAAATACGATCATTTTGAAGCCCTTCCATGCATCAGATTCATTCAACAAACTTTGCAGTGCATTAAAAATATCCTGTGATGATCCGATTTCCATTTTACTATGCTTAATTTTAATTCTCTGAGTGAACTCTTCAAGATTATCACTTGATACTCGTGATTTACAATTCGCTTTTCGTCGAAATGAAGGCAGAAATATTTCTCTTCTTGCAAAATAGATTTTGTTTTGATTCCATCTTCGGCTAGACTGGAGCACACTACAGCAACTTTATTGCTTAGAGGGGATTTTTTGTCACCAACTTAGCCGCATGTGATGTTGAAAAGCGATTGACACGTTTTCTTTTGTCATTTTCATTATCACTTTCATCTCATACAGATGCGGTGTCATAAAAGATTTCATCACTACCTTCTTCTGCTGATAATGCGTCGTCTACATCAGTAATAGCAAAGACAGCGTTTGGTTCAGATTGTGAAGACGAATTTTGCACTCACTTAGA
>JABUQX010101184.1:10000-15000 GCA_015478945.1 Trachelipus rathkii | reverse complement strand
TTAAAATTTAGATCATTTGAAAACAGCGATGTCAAGGTAACAAAGGCAAAGTTTAAAGGGAATTATATTATTTTTCTTTAGCTCTCTACACAGAAGCAGTAGCGAAATAATGACCTAAAACAAAAACAAAAATTTTGTTTTTTTTGTTACAGAGTAGTGATGTATAGTCTTTTCTTTCCTGATTAATTTGATAATGTTCTAAACATTTCATACATCGTAACTTTAGGTGGCGTGATCAACTAGATTGATCAGTTTCAGATGCGCCCATCACTATCGATATCGCCAGCACCCGGCTACCGGTATCACGCCAATTCATTACTCCAATTCGTTTTATTTTGGTGTTAAGTTCTAGTTCTTAATTTCAGTTTCCCTTTCTTCGCGTTTTTTTTCCTAAAAAGGTTAATAGATGACCTGTTGATGACAAAATCATTTCTTACAATGCATTGATCTTTTGAAATGGCACTCCATTGGAAGCAAGGCTGTATAGTGTGGCATATGCATATATATATATGATATATTATATATAGATATATATATATATATATATATAATATATATAGATATATATATTATTATATATATAATATATAGAATATATATATATATATATACATAATATATATATATATATTATATAGAGGGTATCCCATGAGGAAACGTCACTATGCTTGGTGGTGGTGATCAATAGGTCATTGCGGAGCACAAAATGTTCATAAATAAACGTATGTCCTTTACTTAGCCAATGGTTACCGTGTTATTACGTTTACAATTGGACCGGATGGAATACTACATGTTACTAACATATGTTTATAATACTGTTTGATTTAATCAACATAGATTTTAGCAGAGTACAGCGGGATACTAGAAACCATTAATACGCAATATGCTTTAATAATATACCCAATGCATCAATTGTATAAAATAAAAGAATGGCAACCTTAGAATTTTTATTACACCACACAATAGTTTATGTACGGTTTCAGGAACAGCATAAAAGGGTTATGCGAATTACCTGTAATCATAATTTTACGAAGAATATAGTATTAGGGATTAAATTGGCTGTTCTAATATTATTACACAATACTACTAAATTACAAGATTATAAATCGACTAATATAATAACATTTAAATTACGGATAGATAAGAAATAAAAATAATAATATAGAACAAATAATAATTACGTGATAACACGAATACATTACAATAATTACCAATGAAACAAAAATACTGTAATACTAGTAGAATCTACAGCACATTCTCACAGTATTATAACATGTACATCCGGTCCAATATGTAAACCGGTATAACACAGTAACCATGCAGAGTAAGACAGTACGTTAATATGAACATGTTTAGTGCTTGCAGTGACTATTGAGTTCACCACAGCGAATACTGACGTTTCTCTCATGCACGGGACACCCTGTGTATATAGAATATATAATATATATATAGTATATAATATAGTATATAGTTATATATATATATTATATTACTATAATATATATATATAGATATAGAGTATATATATTATATATATATAATATATTATATATATATATAGATATATATATAATATATATATATATATATATAATATATATATATATATATTATGATAATATATATATATATATATTATATAGGATATATATATATAAATATATATGATATATATATAATAGTTAAATATAATATATATATATATATATATATATATATATCATATATATATATATATATATATATATATATATTATATATAATATTTATATATATATATATATATATATATATAATATATATATATATATATATATATATATATATTAATATATATAGTATATATATTTATATATATTAATATATATATATATATTATATATATATAGATATATATATTAGTATATATATATTGTGGGTGAGTTATAATATATATAGATATATTAATATATTTTGTAATATATATATGTGAGGTATGTATATATATATATATAATTATATATATAGTATATAAAAATTATTATGAATAATATATATATATACATATATATTATATATATATTTATATAGGTAATAATAGATATAATATATATATAGTATATATATATAGTGAGTATATTAGTATAATATATATATATATGTATAATATAATATATATAGATATATATTATATATAATAATATATATATAGTGTATATACAGAGATATAGGTATAGATGGATATTTGTTCGTATGAAGTATGTGAATATATATATAGGTATATATAGTATATATAATATATTTTATTAAACTATATATATATATAATATATAGTTATATATATAATATATAGTATATTAATAGTAGTATATATAGGTATGATGTATGGAGTTATGGGGTATATAGTGATATATATTATATATTATCAATATATATATTATATATATATTATATATATAGTGATATATATATAAATATATATATAGATATATATGGATATATAGATATATATATATATTTAATATATATATATATTATATAGGATAGTAGGTAGTTTATATATGTAGTGGATGAGTGTGTATATAATATATATATAATATATATATATGATGTGAGTGGAGTAGTGTATATATATATATAGCCTATAATATATATATATTGTGAAGTGATATATATATATAGTATATATATATATTATATAGTATATAAATATAGTAGTAATAATAGTATATAAATAATATAATATAATATATATGAGGTATATATAGGTATATATATATAGTATATATATTATATGTGTAGGAGTGTGTGTGTGTAGGGTATATATATATATAATGATATATATATATATATAGATATACACAGGGCTGTCCCGTGCTGAGGAGTAGATCCGGTCAGTATTGCTGGTGGTGACTCAAGTGAGTGCGAGTGCGAGAGCATCGAATGATGTGTCAGTGATGACGTGTATGTCTTACTCTGCTGATGGTTACTGTGTTATACCGGTTTACATATTGGACCGGATGTACATTGAAAATGTGTTGTAGATTCTACTAGTACTACAGTATTTGTGTCGTATGTTGGATATTAGTAATGTTATTCGTGTTTATCATTCGTATATTATTGTTCTATTATTATTATTTTTATTTTATATATCACATATTAATGTTATTATGTTATTAGCGAATTTATAATATTGTTTAATATTTAGAGAGGTGTGAATAATATTAGTATAAGCCAATTAATCCCAATAACTATATTTATTCGTAAAATTATGATTACAGAGTTAATTACGCATAACCCTTTATGCTGTTTCTGGACGTACATAAGACTCGTATGTGTGATGTGAATAAAATTCTAAGGGTGCTATTCTGAGTGGTATGATCATGTGATGCGAGGTAAGATTAATAGCTAGTAGTGTCGTAGTAAGTTGGTGCTGTATTTTCCGCTGCTACGTTCGTGTCTAAAATCGTGAGTGTAGTAAATCAAACAGTATGTATAACATTATGTAGTAACATGTAGTACATCCGGTTTCCAATATGTGTGAAGAGCGCGGTATAACACGGTGGGTAACCATGGGAAAGTAGGGACATACGTTTATATGAACATTTGTGCTCGCAATGACCTATTGAGTCACCACCAGCAATAGATGAGCGTTCGCGTGCGATGTGTGGATGTATGCGCCTCTATATATATATATAATATATATATATATATATTGTGTGATAATATATTATGAGGGTGTGATGTGATATATATATGAGTAGTGTAGTAGTATTTAAAGTATATATATATATAGATGTATATTATATATAGGTATATATAATAGTGGTAGTATATAATATGCATAATGCACATATACCAGCCTTGCTTCCAATGGAGTTGCCATGTGCAATAAGCATTCAAATCATTGTAAGAAAAGTAAAAATTGCCAAAATTGTTGAATTGATAGTCCCGTATAGTATGCAGATGATGTGTTGGTGTTCGCGAAGAGTGGATTGTATATAGATGAGAGATTAAGAACTAGAGCATAAACAAAATAGAAACGAAATTGGAGAGGGAGTAGATGAATTGGCGGTAGATACCGGTACCGGTGCTGGGCGATATCTATGAGTGATGGGCGCATACTGAAAGCTGATCAATCTAGCTTGATCACGGCACCAAAGTTACGATGTTGAAATGGTTAGACATATCAAGATAACTCCAGAGAAGAAAAAGATGCTTATAATCACTACTCGTGTAACAGAAAAAAAAAAAATTTTGTTTTGGGTTTTTAGGTCATTATTTCCTAACTGCTTCTGTGTAGAGAGCAAAGTAGAGAGAGAGTAAGGTATAATTCCTTTTAGAAGAGCGTGCTGTTGTTACCTTGACATGGCTCTAAGAATGATCTAAGTGAGAAGATGCAGAGTGAAGAATGTATGTATGGTTGAGAGATAGCGTGCACGAAATATTTGATTTCGTTGAGACGTCGTGTGGTAACTTAGGGACGACTCTAGAGCTGTTCAAGTGGAGATACGTTGTCTTGAATGAGTGTAGTGTGCGATAGCACAGATTACATCAGAGTTAACATATCAGGGCAGTTACGCATTTTTGCGGTTATATATATATTTATATATAGTGATATATATATATATATAATGGTATATATATAATATATATATATATATATATAGGCATATATATATATAGTGAGTGAGGAGTATATATATAGTGACGTCACCATTAGAGTATATGTCAGCGTAGTTGCCATTACGCGGACAGCTGCTTACTTATACATTCAGGAAGTTACATGAGGTTATTTATATTTAGGAGCATGCGCGACGTTTGGAGTGCTAGCTATGAGACACTCTGGCACTGATGCCCGTTTTTCAGAAGTAGCTACGGCTGTATTACACATTACGTACGGGACGTGCACGTATATATTATATAGTATACTTAGATATATAATATATATATTATTATATATTATATATAGTATGGAGGAATAATAATAGTATATAGGTGGTGTGAGTGAGTAGTATATA
>JABUQX010101184.1:0-5000 GCA_015478945.1 Trachelipus rathkii | reverse complement strand
TTACTAATTCTAACTTCAAACTTAACATGGAAGACATACACAATGTTATCAAACATGTAATGTAAGACCTACAAAGTATTATCAAACCAATAAGTTCGAAAACTTAAAATTAATTGTGGAACATAAAAATTCAATTTTTATGAAAGAGCAAAAAAAAAAATCTATATACAATATATACAACTTAATGAATTGTAAATTCATTAATATGGAACACGGTAAAGATTTTTATGTTCCGGGGTTTTATTATTATATAGTATTTTGTTAAATTTTATTATTTCTAATTGGAATTCTACGAAGTCGAGATTATCAATAGATTATAGATTGGGTAGTAAATTATTTTCTTCTTTTAGGAATAGCTCCCTTCTTTTTGGGATCTACTGTAGTACTGGTTGAAGTACCTGGGATATTATCTACATCCGTAATTGGAGTAGAATGAGAAGGATAGAATATATTTCTTGGATAAGTTCTCTGAGAATATGAAGGAGTATTATATTGTAAAGAACTAGTAAATTTAGGAGATAATTTAGGTGGAAGCTTTGGTGGAAGTTTAGGTGGTAACTTCGGAGGTAATTTAGGTGGAAGTTTTGGTGGAAGTTTTGGATATAACTCCGGAGGGGAATCATCATAAGGAAATTGTTCCAATACTTCAGAAACAGATCTAGATCTTACACGAGGATTCGGAGTCCAAGATATTGTAGAAGGATCTATTTCATAGAAAGAAGGAGTATCGGGATTCACAGGAGGGGGAGACTGCTGTCTGGCATGACTACGCAATCGCATAGGTGAAGAATCCCGAGGACCATGGAATTGAGGATGTGGACGATAAGAAGGATCCTTACGTCTGTCATCTCTAACATTTACTTCTTCAGGAGAAGAAGGGAAAGTATCTACATTCGGATACTCATCGTAATAACGAATAGGTGGGGGAAGTGCAATAGCACCATTATCAGGATCATCTGGTGAAGATGGTGGATTACTATCATGCATAGAAGATCTTCTAGAAAGAAGAGGCGAACTATGAAGAGAAGTAGAACCAGATGCATATGGAGTACGAGGAGAAGATAATTGGGGAGAACTATGGGAAATATTTCTCCTCAGAGAATAGGTAGTAAACGGATCAAAATTTTGATTCGTGGGGGATTGCACAGATGAATGCCCTGAAGGAATTCTCTGTGTTGTTTGTTGATGCTGAGGAGGTGGTATTTGTCTCGGAGTAGAAGGCATAGATAGGGGAAGTGAAGACTCTGGGGAGATAGGAGTCACACTCAACCTAGGTGCAGGATGTGCAGCACTCGGTGCAGTGGGAGACATCTCAGGTCTTCGCTGTGCAACAGGTGGTTGTTCATGCCTTGGAGACTGTTGGGTTTCTTGAGGTGCAACTCTTGGCTGGTGTTCATGCCTAGGTGCCGGTTGGGGCGCTTGAGGAGCATCTCTATATACCACATACTCAGTATAAGCATTATTATCAGGTGTGTCATCATCATCATCATCACCTGAATTGTCCCCCCTTCGCGGTTGAAAACGACGTCTAGGTGGTGGAGGGGCAGGAGGTGGTGGAGCACGCCTAACATTATTTTGTAAAGGATTATAGTATTTCCATTGGGATGAAAAGGAATTGTCAGCGGTTTTTACAACAGGCATGGGGAGAATCTTTAAATTGTCCACATGTGACACAAATTCCTTATTGGTAACTAAACAACGAAGTTGATATTTGTTATATTTCAAAACACCTACAACCAAATACGGCCCGACCCATTTCTTAAAAAGCTTGGGCGATAAATTGGGAGGTTTAACAGCAAGTGTATAGACATAATCACCTATACGAATAGGACGAATTGGGGCTTTAGAATGTTGCTGTTGAGCAATTCTAAATGTTTCTTTTTCCAATTTTTGACGAGCTAAATCTCGAATAGATGCTGCTCGTTCAGCCATTTCCGCGTTAAAATCATAGAGATGATCTTTAAGAGGATTGGGCTTATTAACAAACGGAGAAACATAATTAGGAAGGTCATAAGGTAACCTACGAACATAGAAATGTAACAAAAAGAGGTGTATTTCCAATAGAAGAGTTGTAAGTAGTATTTAAAGCAATCTGAGCAAAAGAAATATACCTACTCCAATCGTCTTGTTTAGAAGAAACATATTGACGGAGATAATCTTCTACACGACGATTTTCTCTCTCCACGAGGCTATTTGAAGAAGGATGTCGAACGGAAATAGTGCGGTTCTTTATGTTCCAAGTTTTACAAACTTCATTAAAGAATTGGGAAGTAAATTCACCTGCGTTGTCACTGACCAAAATTTCTGGAACAGAATGATTTACAATGACTTTATTCAAAAGAGCTTCAGCTACAACCTTGCCATCACGAGTTGAGACAGGGCAAAGTTCGCAGTAGCGGGTTAAAGCGTCTTTAAAAACTAAAATATACATACTTAGCACCGGAATATTTACATTTAGGAAGAGGACCTATAGTGTCCAAATGAACCCTAGAAAAAGGTAAGAAAGGAAGAGGATAAGAATTGATAGCTACTGGATGAGGTTTCGAACCTTTTACTTCAATACAAGAAATACACTGTTTACAGAAAAACGAAACATAAGCTGAAAGCCTAGGAAAAGTGTATAATTCTCTGATTCGACGTTCAGTGCGTTCAGCACCTGGATGACCAGCAGATAATGTATTATGATTCAAAAATATTATAGTATATATTAATGAATCCGGAATTTCTATCAAATACTTATTTTCTTTCGTAATGAAATAAAGAATACCATTTATAATGATATGTGGAAGACAACTATCAGGAACTGGAGAATTTTCAATCTCATTTATTATTTCTGATAGTCTACGATTTCTTCTTTGTTCATGGAAAAGAACATCTTTTGTGAAATGATATATTCTCGTATCAGCGAAAGCTAAGGGAATAGGATTTTGACGAAGTAAACCTATACGAGAAGGAGAAGAGGTCTCACGAGAATATGTAATATTCGAAGGAGAAGGGGGAAGGATTTCCTCTTCTTCACCAGAAGAAGGTAGATGACCGGTATTTGGAACAGGGTTTCTACTTAAATAATCGGGAACAACATTTAATTTACCTTCTTTATAAATAATTTCTGGCTTAAAAGACTGAATTTTCAAATTCCATCTTTCCAATCTGCCAGACAATTGTTTATGACGAAATAGATGAACTAAAGCAGCATGGTCAGTATAAATTTTTAAAGGATAACCAAAAATGATAGTTCTGAATTTAATAAGACCATGTACTATAGCTAAGGCTTCTTGCTCTGTAACACTATAGTTTAACTCTGCTTTATTCATCATTTTTGAAGAAAAAGCAATAGGTTTTTCTTTACCATTGTCATCTAATTGGGATAGAACAGCACCGACACCGTAAGAAGACGCGTCAGTACTTAATATAAAAGGTTTAGTATAATCGGGAAATGAAAGGGCAGGATCCATAAGTAAAAGTTTCTTCAGAGTGTCATATGCAGTCTGTTGCTCTAACTGCCAAGAAAATGGAACATTTTTCTTTAATAACAGAGTTAGAGGCTGCGTAATTATAGAAAACCGGGGAATTAAATTTCTAAAGTAGTTATAGAACCCGAGCAACGCTCGTACTTCATGGACATTCTGAGGAATTTTGAAACCTTTTAAAGCTTCTAATTTGACTGGATCCGGAGATAAACCTTTTTCACTAATTTGGAAGCCTAAGAAGGTGACACTGCTCTTAAAGAAAGAACATTTCTCAAGCTTTACTTTAAGGTTGGCTGTTTTCAAAGCGTTAAAGACCTTGGAGAGGTGTGAATAATGAGTAGGGATATCCTTACTGAAAATTAATATGTCATCTATGAACAAAAGACAAACAACACCTAGCAAACCTGACAAAGCCATTTCCATTGTTCTTGAAAAGACAGAGGGCGAATTTGTCGTTCCTTGGGGCATCCTTAAATACTCATAATGCCCTCTAGTAGTAGAGAAGGCAGTTAGGTGTCTAGAATCCTCAGAGACGCTAAGATGTGAAAACCCACTAAGGAGGTCCAAACAACTGAAGATGCGCGCGCTGCCTATGAGCGACAAGCTTTCTGCAATGCTCGGCAGAGGAAATCGATCTGGAATGGTGAAAGAATTGAGTTTCCTATAGTCCACCACTACTCTCATTTTTCCGCCTGTCTTTTTCGGTATAAGAAGAAGTGGGGACGAACTAGCAGAAACACTGGGAGTAATATATCCTTTCTTTCTCTAACCTATCTTCAACCATTCATCAATGATTCGCAGGTATTTGTTGCGGCAATCTACCTAAGGCCTGGTGAGACATATGGGGGCTGCCTTCTATAAGCTTAATGGAAAAATTATTCAATTTACAAAGTCCAACAGGATCATCGGCCAGAGCAATTGAATCTCTATTCTTCACTAAAAAGGTCAACATCTCTTCTAATTGAGATTTATTGTTCAATACATATTTATTAGAATCTTTACTAGACTCTGAAAGCAATATTTCACGGTAAACTTCTCTAATCTGAGAGTCAGAGAGATTTTTGGAAGTAGTAACTGCATTTATAAAATCATTCTCTGCAGAGGCTTCATTTTGCTTGTAAAGTAATGGAGAAGCTGTTGTAAGATAAGTGTGATTTTCAAAGTTAATAGTATCAGCACTTAAATTTACTAATTCCAATAATATTTTACCGTCAGTACACGTAGACAACGTATTACCAAAGAAGAGTGTACCTGAATTTAAGAAATCATTTTTACTTTCTGTGATAAGAGCTATGTTCTCCGGAGGAGAAGCATGGATATCAGACTCAACTTTGACCGGAAGAATGTACCTAGAATAGGGCAAAATCCGAACAGCTGAAGAAGAGTACACTTTATAAGATAAATCATCATCTATCTCTACATTTGGTACTTCTGAAATGTCATTTGAATACATTCCAGGAATTCTACATTGTAAATTTGCTTTAAAAAGAGGATTTGAACGTATTGATTCACTCTGAAGAGTATGTTGAG
>JABUQX010101183.1:30000-42500 GCA_015478945.1 Trachelipus rathkii | reverse complement strand
GATGCTGGCTCAACTGACAGGGCGAAAGTCCTACCAGAGAGATGGTGTAGAATGTGTAGAATATATATATATTTATATATATATATATTTTGTGCCTACCAATTTACTATTGTTCTTAACATGTCTTAATTTATGTACCTATATAACTCTCTATTTTATTTACTCTTTTTTATTTTTATTTCTTATTTACTCTATTGCATTTACTCTGCTACTTATTAACTCTTTTCCTATTTACACTTCTATTTTTAAATATATATTGACTCATCAGCTCTATTTATCTACTACTTAATACAGTATTTTATATTTCTCCACAATTCAAATATCTACTTATTTTTTACCTATTTACGTCTCTTAATCTTGTGAGTAGTAGGGGGTCATTTTGCACGAAAATGACCGCGACCTTTTTTGACCTTTTTTTGACCGCGACCTTTTTGGCCTTGACCTTTTTTGGGCAATCCTGAATTTTTTACCTTAACTTTTTTTGGGCCTTTACCTTTTTGGCCTTTACTTTTTTGGTAACCCGGATTTTTTGAGAACCCGGATTTTTTGAAACCCGGGATTTTTTTGGAGAACCCGGATTTTTTGAGAACCCAAATTTTTTGAGAACCCAAATTTTTTGAGAACCCAATTTTTTGAGAACCCAAATTTTTTGAGAACCCAAATTTTTTGAGAACCCAAATTTTTTGAGAACCCTAATTTTTGAGAACCCTAATTTTTGGCAACCCTAATTTTTTGGCAACCCTAATTTTTTGCAACCCTTCTGAAGAAGGTTGCGCCAAACGTGCGTCAGCAACCGTTGTACATGTCCCACCCTAATTTTTTCGACCAAACCTTTGGTCATCCATGGGTCAATTTTGGCCCACCCTAATTTTTGGCCACCCTTTAGGGGCTTAGCCCTATTTTTTGATATTTCGGTAACATCTACACACGCGGGCGCGCGCGCCACACACACACACACACACACACACACACACACCTAGCCTACACCTAGCCTCCATATAGCCTACACCTAACCTAACCTAACCTAACCTAACCTAACCATAACCTAACACCTAAACTAGCCTTCAACCATCCTTCACCTAGGCCTACACTACACCTAGATTCACCAGCCTGTACCTAGCCCTACCACCTACACCTAGCCTCCACCGCCTTTCACCTAGCCCACACCTTAGCACCTACAACCTAGCCCACCAGCCTTCACCTAACACCTACACTAGACTTCCACCCAAAACCTTCACTAGCGTACACCTATACCTAGCCTACACGTTGCCCCTACAACTTTGATGGCTCAACTTTATGGCTCAACTTTGATGACGTCATCTTTGTTGGCATCTATATTGATGATTCAACTTTGATGACTCAGATTTATTGATGGTTCAACTTTGATGGTTCCCAAACACCGTAAGAAGTATCTAGTGATGTTCTATATAAGGGTGTTCTATGAGTATTAGATGAGTATTAGATGAGTGCCAGGTGAGTGCCAAGTGAGTGCCAATGAGTGCCAATGAGTGCCAAGTGAGTGCCAATGAGTGCCAAGTGAGTGCCACATAGTGCCAAGTGAGTGCCACATAGAGAGTGCCAACTGAGTGCCACTTTTTTTAAACCTTTTCTAGCCTCCCCTGATCCCCGAATAGCCCTAATAGGGTGTCTACCCCTAGGTTATAAAGGTATGAGGAATCGATGGGTGTATATTACAAGTTGCTAGGTTGCCTTCATACTATGAGTTAGTCTTTTTCTAACACTTATAGTCCTATATAAATTAAGCTTGCAAACACACCTAACACACATACACTAATGACACTATGACACTATATACAACACTATGACACTTATTAAGCATTTACACTTCTCATAGGACACTTACACTAGCCCATATACACTTACACTTTCACACCCACACACAGATACACTTTACACTCACACAATCGATATTTTGATGTCTCAACTTTGATGCCTCAACTTTGATGCCTCAACTTTGATTTGCCTCAGCATTAATGCCTACAGCATTTTGATGTCCTCAATTTTGTTGCCTCACTTTGATGACTCATTCTTTGAATGACGTCATCTTTGATACCACCTATATTGATGTCATCTTTTGATGACTCATCTTTTTCTACCTCTAGATTCATTTAAGCTACCCAAACAGGCTCAGCGTGAGCCCTCCGCGCAAAGGACAGCCAATCCCCACCCGCAGGAGCGGACCCGCGCGCCCCCTCCCGCTCGCGTGCGCCCGCAAGGGCGCAATATTTTCCGCGTACCGCCCGCCGCGTGCGCCGCAGGCGCAATGATTCCCGCATGCGAACGAAAAATATGATTTATCAATGTAAACTATTCAAAAGAATTTCTTTTCAAATAAACTATGAGTCATTCATTCTTACATACAATTGTACGAAATTTTATTAAAACATATATTTTACAAACCTTTAAGCAGTAAATCAGTAAATCAATAGACGTGTTATTACCTAACACCTAGGGGATTGAGTAGGCTTTTGTTTTACTGCTTTTACTGCTTTACTTTCTGCTTTACTCTTTAACTTTCTGCTTTACTGCTTTAACTTTCTGCTTTACTGCTTTAACTTTCTGCTTTACTGCTTAACTTTCTGCTTTACTGTTTTAACTCATATATTGTTTTATCGTGTCTTTTATATGTTTATTATTTGTTTTAATACTTTTTTTATTTATTATTTTTGAATATTTATTTTTGTTTGAATACTTTTTTATTTTTTAATGGAAGAATTTATTAACACACAGAGATTCGTTATAAAACAATTTATTTTAATAAAATTGTACGAAATTTATTAAAAACATTTATATATATACGAGTTTTAAGGGAAGTAAAATCGCGTTTTTTCCATTTTAAAGCAATGGTGCCATTTTCAGAAACTATGACGACGTTGGCATACAAATTTTTTAGCCTTCAAATATATTTACAAGTTTATTAAAACATACATTTATTAAAAAACATATAATGAAATAAATACAATAGACTCCACATAAATTGGAATATAAGGGTTGAACAGGGTAAGACATAGTTTTTACACAGCTTACATTATTATATTTTAAAAATAAGGTAATATAATGATTATTCAATATAAATTGTAAGTTCAAAGAATCAATTATGTGAACAGTATCGTTTTTGCTCTATAAACGGAAATCCAATGTCCTGTTGAGGTGATGTGACGAGGCAATGTATTGAATATGAAACAGGTATCCTTCTCCAACTTTACAGAGTTTATTTCGTTAATAGCGAACAGTCCTAAAAGCGAGGTTCATTTTTAAACACCAATTTTATTTCCTCTTCATTCATCTTTAATAATTCAAAAGTACGTTGCGTACTCGGTCAATTTCAATGAGTGAGGATAAAACTTCAAGATAAGACCACTACAGTGATGGTTGTGAATGTAGACTCGATCCCTAAAAGAGAGACTTAGTTCCTAGGGCCTTTTCTCAAAATGTTATAAATGATAGGCGTTACAAGCTGAAAGGTCTGCCAGTAAGATTCATAGGCGTTATAAATTTACTATTCTTTGCCGGTATCTTCAAAGATTTAAAACCTTTGTCCCGCTGATCATTACATGATTACAGTATAGGCGTTAAAGCTGTAAAGCTGAAAGGTCTGCAGTAAGATCATAGGCGTATAAATTAACATTTCATAATCACGTCCGTGAGGCAGTCCATTCACATGTAAACTGATACCTCTAAGGCCGAAAGGTGTGAATTTAAGGGTGACTGTTTTTATAATTCCCGGAGTTAGGCTTATGTCCACCAATCCTATTATTACTTTCTGTGGTAAATTTCCTTTCAAATGTTAGGTATATTGATACTCGATAATCCTTGAGTGAAATTAAATATCTTGGTGTTTCAACTCTCTTAATAGGGTACTTTGCTGTAGTATTCAAAAGCGAATTTTCAATTTCCAAATGACGCTGTGGTGATAATTTCACTTTTCTGACATAGAGATAAGCCTCCAACAGTTTGAAAACAGGTTCTGGACATACCGCTGTAGCAGTAGGCTTACTTTTTATTTTAAGAGCAAATTTAGGATTTGACCGTGATAAAATGATTCTAGTATCTACAGATGGTAGAATGAGTCTTTCTTGAGAAAAGATATCGCCATTTAATCGACCGTAAAATTCATAAGTATTATTTATGACTTTAGCTGCTTTATCTATATGTGCAGCTTCATCTTTGAAACTATAAAACCACATGATTTGAGATGAGACTGTTTAGCATCGTCTGAATTAATTTAACAAAATGTCTATATAGCTTCTATAGGATAATTAGAGCTGTGCACTAGTGAATCCTTAAGATGAACTTCAAACCTGGGTGAAACATTATACAGGAAATATATCTGTATATTACTATCATGGTCATCCCCGTAGGGAATGATCTACCATCAGTTTGTCAATTCGTTGTTTACATTATTAAAAAAACACATTAGAGGGGTCTAAGTACTGATCAGAAGTACCTGGAATATTGAACTCTAGAGGAACATCTGTATTGGTAATTGAATGCAAAGGATTAATACTGATAAAGTTGGACTCGCTAACGCTAATCTGTGTAGGGTTCATTGAGAAGAGATCCAATTCACTCTTACAACAATCAGGACTAGAAGGATGAAGGAAATGCATCTTGTATGTGCGAGCGCTGGCTGTATAATGAACATTTTCATGAAAAAACCTTACTTATATACACACATCGTATAAAAGTTATCAGTTAGTAAATAGCAAATACATCAATACATTTTTTCTTTAGAGTTTTTTTCCGCTTAGTCTTTTTCTTTATGACAATCTTCTTGATCCCTCGACCTTGTCCTGACATTTTACGTCTTATTTTACGCTTAACATCATCCAACAGTCTCATCTGAAACATCGGCTATACGTCTTTTTAATGCTGTACGAGGATTATTTCCTGCAGCAATATCTTGAATAGTATGCAAACCTGTTCTTATAGCTTTTTTACCTATATATTCCCCACCTCTCCGGAGTAGAGGCCTTGCACTTCTCCATAGCTTGGCAAAAAATCCACCAAGGCCATACCCCCTCTGCATTTTTGTTCCCCTGAATACCCTTTCTTCGTCCATTATTACAGGAGTATCTTTCTTATACTATCTTTACACTGTGAGAGTATGTTAAGGAATGAAAAATATATCTGACTACACCTCTTATATATATTCCATTATCCTGTAATTACTGCATCTGCTTCTTTCTAATATGAATTTTGCATAACAATGCACCGTATGTAAAGGGAAAAGGATTTCCTTCCACATCTTTTATATGCACGCGTACAGAGTCAAAATTTAATCTATTCAGTGGTAGATAATGAACATTAGGGAATGTTATAACTTTACTCTCTTTGGGAAAATATACTACCTTAATAAAGGAGCTTTAGTGTTACCTACATATTGATGATCAATAGTATTTGTATATGTACATAAGCCATACCGATGATTGAGCTCTCGGATGGGGTTACATGGTATAATGCAGTTACTCGATCTGCTTCATCTTTTTGTTCATGTGGAGTCATGCGGTATTCTCCACAGATAGTATAACCCTCTTCAACATAGTAGGGATAGTCATGAAGATATCCAATCAGCATCACGTTCTACGAATATGTTTACGGCTGCCATGTGATCGTTCAGAAAAAACATGATCCCGGTCTTCCCGTGGTTGTACATTTACTTTTGAACTTAAAGATATTATTACTTTATCTTCATAGGTACGCATTTCAGTTTTGTATACCAAGTCCTTACACATAATACTCATATCAAAGAGAACGTTTAAATGACTAAAAATAGCAGGCACCGATTTAAAATATGACCTCCGCAAAGTAAATTCTTCAAAGAAGTATTCTTTTGTAGCAAATGTTGTCGTATTCATCTTTTTGCAATTGTAGTCCTTTTCAGATAACGAGTATCTTCCACTTGTATATAGGTTATCAACACATTCTACCCACTTCTGTACACCCCCCATCCAGAATAGCATTGTGAGGTGAAATTTTCTATTCCGTATTTAATATCATTTCACAAATCCTACTCGTATGCCTCTCTTTTCAAGTTGTATTAGGCATTCATTGCACAGTTGTAAATCCAGCAGAGTTTCTTATCAGGATGTAAATCAAGGAGGCTGAAGAAGGCAGAGTTATAATATAAAAGTGATCTACACTCTCCATGATTATAATGACAACTGATTAATGATTCTTAACTTCACTTGCTTTTATATAAGTATTAAACTTGGCAGGGTATCCCCTCCATTTCACAAGTTAACTGCTCTTATTTTTCCTTACCCTTCTACGTAGCTAATATTTTTCAATTTTTATATTCATGAGTTTACAGGATTGAACCTTACTTTTTGTAATTTCCTGTTTATAAAATCCGCCTTTTTATTTTTTCACCATTTAAATCTTCCAGATAATTATAACTTTAAACTATCACGACTGAATGGTCGGATATTGTGGACTTTAAAAAACTTCCGTAGTCCAACCGGATTCATATCCTTTTCTAAACCTTTCTTCTGTTCGAGAAACTCTTACATAATCGTTTACTTTTATTCCTGAATTATCTTTTATTTTGTTTTCTTTTCTTTTACCGCTGCAATACGTCCTCTAGTTTTTGACATCTCTAAAGGAGTTGACTTTATAGTTCTATGGTAAGTCCTGTTATAAGAATAAGCCAGATCGTCCAGTATATCAATATATTTAAAATTATTCATTTTAGTAAAATACCTATGCATGCGTTCTTTAATAGTACGCTGGACTCTTTCAACTATTGCCGCTTTGTTTACGGAAAATGTTTTGTAATAGCTTATACCATACTCCAGAGCACCTCCTGAAACTCGTCGCCCGGGAATGCCATTCCTGAATCTGTCCTCAAATGATTAGGTGTTCTGCTCGTCTCTAAATTTCAGTAACAGCTTTCGGCAAAACTGAGACTGATCTCTTTATCGTTTTATCGGCTCAACCACAAGTATCTAGAGTATACGTCAATTGTAAAAAGTATATATTGAAACCTTCATTATAAGAGCTGTATTTAATCATTTCCGATAAATCTAACTGCCATATGCTATCGAGCCTGCGGAAGATATGGTTTTCCGTGTAGAAAATTTTTTTCTACAGGTTTATGCTAGAGTAAATGCCTCTTCACCCTCCAAATATGCTTTTAACTCTTTTTCATATTAGGTATACCTTAAGCAAAAACTAGTGAAGCCTCAAAAACTATTTGGCTCCCTCAGATTGAAGTAATACTTATCAACTCCCTCCTTCGCCTCCATGTTGTCTACTCACACACGTGTAAGCAGCTTAAATATATATATATATATAATATATATATATATATATATAATTATATATTATATATATATATATAATATATATATAATAATATATATATAATATATATATAATAATAAGAATGTTGATATTAGGTCACAAGCGATAAAGAAAGAGAAAAAAGATTAAAATAACATTGTATTTTAATACACAAAGCTATTACAACTAAATAAATATGTTGATAATACATTAAATTACGATTTAAATCCAACTATCCTATTAATAAGGTGTTTTTTCTTGTTCGTCCTCTGTACACGTTTAAATTTATCTGCATGCGTAAGAAGTTGCCTGATAGGACGTGAATCAGGCTATGGCGTAACGGTTGATATTATCTAAGTCTGCTAATCGCGTTTTATTTTAAGATTAAACTTCTGGCGAAATATTAATAGTCTTGAAGTTCTTGTTTGGATATCATTCCATCCTTTACAGGACCTTTCTTCAGGTACGTGAGGATCAGCTATCAATCCACAAATATTTGATCCTTTAACTATTTCATCATCAATTACGATCTGGCCTGCTTCATTCAAAAGTGAAATTTGAGTCTTTTAAATATTATATAAAGCTATTCCTGATTTACGCACTCTAATAGGTAAGCTCTCCTCTAGGATATTTTTAAAATTTATCTTCATTTTTCACTTCAATTGTTTACTTCAATAGGAATATCTACATATCGGCTAGCGGGATACGTAGGGATGGATGTAGGTGCATGTCTTTAAGATCTAGCAATTTTGTATGTGCAGTCTGGTAAATGAGCGTTCTCATGATGTTTAATTGTCTTATTTAATATATCTGTACACTATCTTCTACGTATTTGGTGAATCTGCTTCACACTTGTAGATCATGATAAGAGCTATTATGGTAGGAGCTGACTGAGAAGCTAAGTGAAGTCGCGTTCACAATATAAGCGGATTCTGTTGGTGCAGCTGTTGTTGCTGGATGTGAAAAGAGGTGTAATGTCGAATGCGATTTTGGGTGTATATCTGCGGTGATATAGGGGTAGTAATTGGGATGAACTGTGGATTGTGGAGTGGGCGCAAAGCGGAGGTGTGGCAATACTGGGCCATATTGAGGTTGATAGAATGATGAATCTGAGGAAACTGAAATTCTGATACAGATGCTGTAATCGTATACTTCATTTTCTTCATACTCTTATGGATAAGTAACAGCAACCTTCTTCTTATTATGGGACAACCACTTAGATTATCAGGGAGAGGCTATAACGCGAGAAGAGTAATGGTAGGAATACCCCTCCTCCTCTCTCGATGTAGTAACTTCTTTATTTTTCAGATTTTTTATATATGAGGGAGAGTTTTTTAGATGATGTTTCTATAACGGCCAAAAGTTACATTAAAAAACGTTTAATTTGGCAAAAATTTCCTTTTATAAGATTTAAACAAGACTTCACATACACACTGGGATGAATTCTCTCAGTCTCTACTGAAATTGTTACGTTTTTCAGAGGTTTTCAGCTTTTTAGAATTTTATAAGGAGTGTGATATATTTGCAACGAGAGGCACATCATAAGTTTCAAGTAGTATACAGTTTTCATACTCATATGGAAGATGGGTACGGAAGCAACACTCTGTGCGTGTTTTTTGGGTGAAGTTCACACATCAAGAACCGTGAGAGATCGAAGTACCTCTTTATATACTTTTAAGAACTCTTTCCTTTGAAGGGAAAACATTTGAGTTGCCAATACATTAATTTGACTCATGTCTCTTCTCTGCCAAACAAACAGCAAATACTGTGTGTTAAAGAAATACATCTTCGCATATGCTTAGCTGATTGATGAAAAATATTCTTGCGTTATGAAAAAAACAGAAGATTTTAGCATGGTGGAGAATAAACTGTGAACGCTTCTGCTATTTCCAAATTCAATTGTGCATTTAATATCTAGGTCTAAATAACAATAGATTATGTGTCAAGTTGTATATTTGTTCGTACAGCGATCTATATCGTATATGCCTTTCATTGAAATTGAATCACATAATCTTTTAGTATCTTTTATTTAAATTTTTCCTGATTAAACATTATATTACACCATAATTATTTTACAGGGTTGCCTCAAAAATCGTCCATTGTCCTTTTAAAAATTTAATGGAAACTAAGAAATGCGTTTTGTAATTCACCATCCTGTAGGTCCAGCTACAAGACATGTAGCTGGACTTCGGAACGTAAATTTCTCCACATCCATACTCGTTAAGTGAATAATGAATAATGAGATTAAATAAAGCTGTTAAAAGCATGTAAAATACATGCGGTTTAATAAAATTTTCGTACAATTTTATTTAAATAAAATGTTTATATACAGAAACTCTGTGGTGTTTTTATTTCTTACATTAAAGATAGAAAAATGTAATTAAAAGCAAAAATTATGTATTATAAAAGTATTAAATAAAAAGTATTAAAACAACAATAACATCTTCAAAAAGAAACCTTATGTTATATAAATATTATGAGTTGAAGAACAAGTGAAGGCAGAAAGTGTAAAGCGAGATAAAGCAGAAAGTTAAAGCAGTAAGCAGAGAGTTTTAAAGCCCATTAAAAAGCAGAAAGTTAAAGAGCAGTAAAGCAGGAAGAGTTAGAAGCAGTTAAGCGATAATAAAGCAAAAAGCCTACTAATTCCCTAGGTGTTAGGTAATAACACCTCTATTGATTTACTGATTACTGCTTAAGTTAGTGTTAAAGTATATGTTTTTGAGCCACAGTGACGGAAAATTTAATGATTTTAAAATATGGAATGACTCATAGTAGGTATTGAAAAGAAGATCGTGGAAGGTAGTTTACATTATTATATCAGATATTCGGGTTCGTGCGCGGAAGGATGTGCGCTGGCCGGGGCGCGCACGCGGCGGGCGTTGTACGCTGAAAGTATGCGCCTGCGGCGCACCGGCGGTGCGGTACGCGAAATATGCGCCTGGTGGTCGGCGGCACCGCGGGCGGGGGCGCGGAGGGGGTGGGGAGGGATGTCGGCACCTGCGGCGTCGGGATTGCTGTCTTTGCGCGGAGGGCTCACGCTTGAGTCCCTGTTGGGTAGGGTTATGAATTCTTAGAATGTGGTAGAGGCAAAAGGATAGTGCTATGCATAAGGAGTAGGGATCTCAAATAGTGGTATCTAAGGTGAATGACGTCATCGAATAGAGAGTCAGTGCAAAGCATGAGGGCAACAAAATTGACGGAAGGCATCCTAATGCTGAGGCATTAATGCTGAGACATCAAAGGTGAGGCATCAAAGTTGAGGCACTGCAAAGTTGAGACGATCAAAATATCGAGTTGTGGTAGAGGTGTAAGTTGTATCTGTGTGGAGGTGTGATAAGATGTAAGCTGTAGTGGCATAGTGAAGTGTGCTATGGGAGAGTTTAAGAGCTTAAAGTTGTCTATAAGTGTGTTTATAAGTGTATAGTGTTCAGTGATATGTTGTAGGTGTGTGAGTGTGCAAGGTATAGGAAGAGAGTAATAATAGGCTAATAAAGGGTTAGAAAAGACTAACTGCATAGTAGGAAATGTCAACTAGCAAGCTTGTGTAATATACACAATCCGATCCTCATACTGTATAAGCCGAGGGAAGTAGACACCTATATAGGGCTGAGGTTCGGGGATCAGGGGGCAGCTAGAAAGGCTTGGAATGAAAAAGTGGGCACTCAGTTGGCAACTATGCGGGCACTCACTGGGCACTAGTGTGGCACTCAACTTGGCGACTCATGACACTCACTTGGCACTACATTGGCACTTCATTGGCACTCACCTTGGCACTCACCTGGCACTCATCTAAAAGCGTCATCTAAGATACTCATTAGAACACTAATTAGACATCACTGAATACTTCTTTACGGTGGTTTGGAAAACCATGCATAAGTTGAACATTCAATTAGAATCTGAGTCTCAAAGTTGAATCATCAATATAGATGCCATACAAAGATGACGTCGATCAAAGCTTGAGCCAGTAAAGTTGAACCATCAGGTTGTAGGGGCACGTGAGGCTAATGGATAGGTGTACGCTAGGTGAAGGATGGGTGGAGTCTAGGTTAGGTGTAGGTGAAGGCTGGTGGAGGCTAGGTGTAGTGGTAGTGTGGGCATAGGCGTAAGGCTGTGGGTGAGGGAGTTGGTGAGGCTAGGTGATAAGGCTGAGTGGGTGAAGTCTAGGTGTAGTGTAGGTAGGGGTGAAGGATGGAGTGAGCAGTGTAGGTGTAGGGCTAAGGTGAAGGCTAGAGTGCAGTCTGGGAGCTGTGGCTATGTGATGGCTGGGTGAGGCGTATGTGAGCGAGGTAGGCTAGGTGTTGTGTGTGTGTGTGTGTGGTGTGTGTGGTGTGTGTGTGTTAGATGTGTGTGCGCTGCGCCCGGCGTGGTTAGATTTACCGAAATAGTCAAAAATAGCTAAGCCAAAGGGCCAAAAATTAGGGTGGGCAAAATTGACCCATGGGGATGGACCAAAGGTTATGGTCGTAAAAGGAGATTAGGGTGCGGACATGGTACAACGGTTGCTGACGGCAGACTCGGTGTGGCGCAACCGTCTGTCGAAGGGTTGCAAAAATTAGGGTGCCTGAAAAAATTAGCGGTTGACCAAATAAATAGGGTTCTCAAAGAATTAAGGGTTGTCTCAAAAATTTGGGTCTTCAAAAATTGGGTTCTCAAGAAAATTGGTCTCCAAAATTGGGTTTCTTCAAAAAATTCCGTGGTTCTCAAAAAAATCCGGGTCTCAAAAATCCGGGTTCTCAATAACCGCGAGTTTCTTCAAAAATCCGGGTTTCTCCAAAAATTTGGGTTGGCCCAAATAATCGTCAAGCCCAAAAAAAAAGATTAAGGCTATAAAAATTCAGGATGCCAAAAAAGGTTTTCAAGGCCAAAAGAGGTCGCGTGTCAAAAAAAGGTCAAAAAAGGTCGCGGTCATTTTCGTGCAAAATGAGGACCCCCCTGACTACTTCTTGTTAGTAGTACCTATTTAAATTATTCTACCTAATAGATATCTTTTTACTTAATCTACCTTTCACTACCCTCTAAAAATCTTTATATTTATGCTACCCTATAATTCTCTACTTTTATCTACCTGAAGAACGTTCTTTTCTTTCTAACCTATATAGCCCGTCATTTCTTTGCTTATTTCACTCATCCATTTATTTGTTTTCTATTTACTGTATCTAATTTTGCTTTAATATATATATATACCAGTTATATAT
>JABUQX010101183.1:17500-25000 GCA_015478945.1 Trachelipus rathkii | reverse complement strand
AAAAAGTTAAAATAATTAAAATCAGATTTAGTTAAACTTAGTTTTGATTTTTTTGAAAAAAGGTGTGGTGTTCAAAATTTTGTTTAAGGTGGGGTCTAGAGTGTGTTCACCTTGTTGTTTGTTAAAATTGGGAAAGTTTTTAATACAAAGGGATTCAATGAGTTTACGTTGGGTGGGGTCAAGTACTTGTAAAATGGGTGTCATGCCATTAATGTTAATTTTGTGATTGAATTGGGTTCTGTGTAGTGTGAGTGCCGAGTTTTGTGAGTCAGAAGTGAGGTCATATTTGTGTTGGTATTTGCGTCTAGTAAAATCATTAGTTTCGCCAATATAAGAGGAGGTACAGTTAAAACAAGGAATTTTATATACACATTGGGAAATGTTATTGAAAGTGTGAGTTGGAGGTTTAAAAATACGTTTTAGAGAAGATGTGCTGGAGGTGGTTAGTCTAAGAGATGTAGGTAAGGATTTAATGATTTTGATATGAGGGGTATGAGGGATGGGTAAATAAGAAAAAGTGTTAATGGAGGGAGTGGTAGGGGGGTTATAAAATTTCTTTTTTGCTTGTTTGAGTGAGTGAGATATTATGTTTTTAGGGTATGAGAGTTTGGTGAAAGTGTTAAAAATATAGTTGAATTCATTTTGTAGGAAAGGAGGAGAGCAAATTCGGAGGGCTCTAAGAAAAAGGGAAGTTAAAACACCTGATTTTGTGTTGGTGGAGTGGGAAGAAAACCAATGAATGTATGAAGGGTTAAAAGTTGGTTTGCGATAAACACTGTAAAGCAAAATGGGACTGTTATCCCAGGTAAGGAGGGTGTCAAGGAAAGGTAAGGTTTTGTTGTTGGAGAGTTCCATTGTAAATTTAATGTTAGGATGGATTGAGTTGATGAAATTAAGTATGAGAGTGGGGTTATTGGTTAAAGGTGTGGAGACGAAAATATCATCAACATAACGAAGCCATGTTGTGTTAGAGAGAAGAGGGTGATTAAGTATGAAAAAATGTTCTATCAGTGATAATGTGCCTGGGATAGGAAATCCCTGGACCTCTAATTATACTTACAATCATGATTTTATCAAAGGTTTATTAATTGATGGAATTATCACCTCAACACATCGTAATACTACCCCTAAAAAATTCCAAGATGCGATTGTCTCGCTGAAAAATAATCAAGATATTATAGTTACCCGTTCAGATAAAGGTCAAAACTTAGTAATTATGAACAGAATTGACTACATCTCCAAATGCAATTTCTTGCTTAACGATAACACTACATACACTCTACTTAACAAAAATCCACTTCAAAACTCCCACAACATGTTCAACCAAAAACTTAAACACATCACTAAAGATTTTCCCAACCTTCTGTTTGACTTAAAACCTAGACTCCCTCGTCTTTCACAATTTTATGGCATCCCAAAAATCCATAAACAAAATAACCCTCTACGACCTATCATTTCTAACACAAACTCCGTAGCTTACAAATTATCTTCTTGGTTATCCAAACAGCTTAAGCCTTTACTTGGACATATCTCTCCCTCTCATCTAAAAAACACTGAAGATTTTATTCAAAAAACACAACACATAACACCTCACACTAATAACATCCTCAGCTTTGATGTTACCTCTCTATTCACCTCTGTACCTGTCCCATTCACCATCTCCTTATTAGAAAGGTATTTTAACGAAAACACCTACACTCTTGATTACCCTTTCCCTTTACTTAAACAATTAATATTACTCTCTCTTGAACACAACTTCTTCCATTTTAATAACCTACATTACAAACAAAACTCAGGACTAAGTATGGGTTCTCCCCTTTCTCCTATCCTCAGCAACCTTTTCATGGAACTGATAGAATATTTTTTCATACTTAATCACCCTCTTCTCTCTAACACAACATGGCTTCGTTATGTTGATGATATTTTCGTCTCCACACCTTTAACCAATAACCCCACTCTCATACTTAATTTCATCAACTCAATCCATCCTAACATTAAATTTACAATGGAACTCTCCAACAACAAAACCTTACCTTTCCTTGACACCCTCCTTACCTGGGATAACAGTCCCATTTTGCTTTACAGTGTTTATCGCAAACCAACTTTTAACCCTTCATACATTCATTGGTTTTCTTCCCACTCCACCAACACAAAATCAGGTGTTTTAACTTCCCTTTTTCTTAGAGCCCTCCGAATTTGCTCTCCTCCTTTCCTACAAAATGAATTCAACTATATTTTTAACACTTTCACCAAACTCTCATACCCTAAAAACATAATATCTCACTCACTCAAACAAGCAAAAAAGAAATTTTATAACCCCCCTACCACTCCCTCCATTAACACTTTTTCTTATTTACCCATCCCTCATACCCCTCATATCAAAATCATTAAATCCTTACCTACATCTCTTAGACTAACCACCTCCAGCACATCTTCTCTAAAACGTATTTTTAAACCTCCAACTCACACTTTCAATAACATTTCCCAATGTGTATATAAAATTCCTTGTTTTAACTGTACCTCCTCTTATATTGGCGAAACTAATGATTTTACTAGACGCAAATACCAACACAAATATGACCTCACTTCTGACTCACAAAACTCGGCACTCACACTACACAGAACCCAATTCAATCACAAAATTAACATTAATGGCATGACACCCATTTTACAAGTACTTGACCCCACCCAACGTAAACTCATTGAATCCCTTTGTATTAAAAACTTTCCCAATTTTAACAAACTACAAGGTGAACATACTCTTGACCCCACCTTAAACAAAATTTTGAACACCACACCTTTTTTCAAAAAAATCAAAACTAAGTTTTACTAAATCTAATTTTAATTATTTTAACTTTTCTAACATAACAATCTTTATTTAAATATTTCATTTAGTCTTCAATTCATAGCGTCTGAAAGAGGATCCAGTAATTCAGTAAGGATCGAAAGCTAACGCTCTAAACATCCAGAAGACCATTTTATTATGTGAAAATTTATTAAGAACTTTGATATATTTGCAGTTTATTATTAATTCAGGCCTCCTATATTGATAACTACTAAACTTAGCGTCTTATTGCTTTGATTTCTACTATATATATATATATATTATATATATATATATATGTTGGTATGTTATATATAAGAGGCATATAAATATATATATATATATATATATATATATATATATATATATATATATATATATCTTATATATTTATATATATATATATATATATATATATATATATATATATATATATATATATATATATATATATATATATATAGCATATGTGTATATATATATATGCATATATATATTATATAGAGTATATATATATATATATATATATAGTTAAGTATATATATATATATATATATATATATATATATTGCGTTTTATTATTTATAAATATATATATTAGTATTTTTTTTTTTTATATATATATATATAAGAAGAGTTATATATATATATATTATATATATATATATATATATATATATATATATACATATATATACATATATATATATATCTAGGTTTTTGGTCCCAAGTAATAAGTACTTTGTACTCTGTACTCTGTACTTAAGTACATTTTTTGGAGTACTTGTACTTGTACTTGTACTTGCATTTTCTAAAACCAGTGTACTTGTACTTGTACTTGCACTTGAGCCTTTTGTACTTGGTACTTGTGCTTGGTACTTGCAAGTACTTTTGGCATTTTTAACTTGCCAATATTTTTTTCCTTTTTATCATTTTCCTACGTATTGATATTATTATTTTTTTATGTATTCAAAATAAATTTCCATTTATGAATAAATAAAAATATATATATATATATTATATATATATATATATATATATATATATATATATATATATATATATATATATATATATATATATATATATATATATATATATTAAGTAAGGCAAATATATATATATATATACAATCACCTTTACTTTGAATGGTACTGTGAACATGCACCGAAAGTAGAGTAGTAGAAATATCATGACATGTCGAGCAGTCTGTGCCTACCTCCTCCCTTGCCACTGCCGCCAGAAAATTCACTACTTCACGGGACACGACCCCCTCTCACGCATATCCGCCAATGTGGGGATTCATCCCTGGTCTGTAGGGCCACGAGCACACTCAGCCACTCCTAGCCACATATGCAATCTTTCGTTCTCAGCCAACTCATTCACACTGGTTATTACCTCCAGACATTTGCTGATTCATCCACTTTTTTCTTCTTCGGTTCCAGCTGACTTCACTACTACTCTGTTACACCGACTATTTGTCTTCCGTCCTTTCCATGATAAACATTTCACCTTTATTTAATCTTCATTTAACCCTTTTTTCACACCATACAACTTCAGGTTTGCACCATTCCCTCATTTCACACACCCTTTCCTCAACACATGCATACGTGCTCTCTGCCCAAACCATACTATGCATTAGGTAACAATATACTCTCAATGCAAAGTGACTAGCGCACTTCATGAGAAACTTACATCTACTGAGTGATGACTGCACACCAGACACCTTCTCACTCATTGGCCTTCACACTAGCACCGTTCCTTCTATCCTAAATATTTAAACGTCTCACCACGCAGACCAGACTGAGGATCATCTGTCCTCACTCACAACCATAACCTCACTCTTATCTACATTTACTTTTCAAACCCCTCCTTTACACACCCTGCCAAATCTTCTACCAATCCTCTCAAACTCTCTTCACATTCACCACACACTATTTTTCCATATATAAGAGTATATATATATATATATATATATAGCAGTATATATATATATATATATATATATATATATATATATATATATATATATATATATATATATATATAGGGAAAGATGTATTGATTGGATTTGGAAGTTGTATAACAAAGCTTTATGGAGTGGTATAGTCTGAGGGATTGAGGAGAGTTAATATTAGTAATTCCCAGGTGAGGGTAAAGGGGATAAGGTAACTGTAAGTATTATAAGGTAATTAGTTTATTGAGTGCGTTGTAGGGAAGATATGCTGGTATTTTGGAAAAGAGTGCGTCGAATGACTGAAGAACTATTTTGGAGAAGAACAAGGTGTTTAGAAGTGAGCAGATGCGTGGATCAAATCTGTACATTTGATACAAATGAAATATTTGATAATGAGGTAGGAGAACAGATTGTATTTAGATCATAGATTTGCAACTGGCGAATAGGATTTAATAGGCTCTATGTGCAAGTTATTTATTTATATTTTTTTATTATTTTTTATGTATTTCATATATTTACTATATAAAGCGCCCTGTGGATAGCCTGAAGTGTTAGAGCACTCTGCCAAACAAAGTGAGGGCCCGAGTTCGCAATCCTGTCGGGAGGGAATGCAGCCATTCTCTCTGGACTTGCTTTGTCTTGTTCGACGCATTAAACGAGTACACCTCTCCTCCCTTGATTAGGGTTCTGCTCGTGAGTGACGGCGTTTATCTCAGAAAAAGTTAGTGAGGTGTTGGTGGTAAGCTTGAATGGAATGAAAGTATGTTTTTGATTATATGAAGCGTGTAAGAATAAATTGAGTCGAAAGTGATTGGTTTAATAATAATAGAGGAGGAGACAGGGAAGTGCTATGTCTCCTGCATGGTCCAACTACATATGGATGAGGTTACAAAAATTAGAGGTAGGGGGTAACAAGATATGTTAGAATGATGAGAATGGAAGAGAGTGAGGTTCCTCAACCTATTATAAGGAGGATGATTTGGTTTTGTGTGCGAACTGAAGAGAGTTTGAGAGGACTGGTAGAGAGATTTGGTAAGGTGTGTGTGTGGAGGGGCTTGAGAGCAAACGTGTAGATAGGATTAAGGTTATGGCTGTGACCGAGGTTACTCCTCTGTGTGAAGTTATGTTAGATGGTGAGTAGTTGGAAAAAGTGTCACAGTTTAAATATTTAATATATATTTATAATAAACAGGGAACGGATGATGCAGAGAGTGTAGTAGAAAGTTGCTAATGGCACTAAGGTGGTTGGCAGTACTAAAATTTGTTATGGATAGGGACTAAGTCTTGAGTGCGCTAATGTCTTACATGAGGGTATGTTGTTACTAGTGTTAATGTATATTAGTGGGGACTATGGTCTGAATAAGAGGTATGATCTAAAAATACAATGTTCAGATGGACAATCTTAGTAGCGTGTTAGGTGTGAAAGAAATGATAAAATGAGGAATGAACGTATTAGAGAGCTGTTTGCGTGGAGAATAGGGTAAATGAGAGAATAAATGAAAGTACGTTGAGATGGTTTGGTCATGTGGAAAGGGTGGATGATAGTCGGTTGGTTAAACGGATGTGTAGTGGTGAGTGTGCTGGGAATCGACCGGCTGGGAGACCAAAGAAAAAGTGGATTGAGTCAGAAAAGAATCGCCTAGAGGAGAAAAAGTGAGTTTGGCAGGAGGTGAGAAGAAAGGTGCAGCAACAGGAGTGAATGGCGGGTTGGCTTTGTGAGGAGGAAGTGGTTGTAGATCACTCAAGCCAATGAATGAACCCCACATTGACGTAAAATGTCATAGTGGTGGGTTCATCTCTTGTCCCGTGAAGCTTTAGGGTGGATTTTTCTGACTGTGACGAGTTCTCACTAAAGCATAAAGGGGCAGTAAGGCTGGGCTTTCTTTTCTACTTGGCGTCATATTCTTCTACTATTTTTCATAGTGGTTTCGGTGTATGTTACGCACCTTACCTCCAGTCTTGGGGAGAGAAGATGGGTGGTGATGATGATGATGATGATGATCAATATTTTGATATATATATATATATATATATATATATATATATATATATATATATATATATATATATATATATATATATATATATATATATATATATACCAGTTTTATAAAAAGTAATTGCACCTCTACTTTTCTTTCCAATTACATTTTGTTGTACTTGTACTTGTACTTGAACAAATTCTAGAGTACTTGTACTTGTACTTGTACTTGAACAATTCTAGAGTACTTGTACTTGTACTTGAAAAAATGTACTTGAACCCAAGCCTGATATATATATATATATATATATATATATATATATATATATATATATATATATATATATATATATATATATATATATATATATATATATATATATATATATGTATATATATATATATATGTATATATATATATATATATATATATATATATATATATATATATATATATATATATATATATATATAAGATAGTATATATATATTTTTCTATATATATATATAAATATATATATATATTTATATATATTTAGACATATATATATATATATATATATATATATATATAAAGATATATATATATATATAAATATATATATATATATATATATATATATATATATATATATATATATATATATATATATACGAAAGAATTGTTTTATTACTAATAACTTTAACAAAGGAAGCTTTTGAATTTGACATAAAACTTGAATTACTCATTATAGATTT
>JABUQX010101183.1:5000-12500 GCA_015478945.1 Trachelipus rathkii | reverse complement strand
TATATATATATATATATATATATATATATATATATATATATATATAGATCATATATTCACGCATATATATTCTGCTGCGTTTGTGGAGAAGTCGGTCTCTTGTATATAATTTTGTAGTATTTTTTTAGTTAACTGTCCAGATATTTATATATAAATCTGGATTGTTTCAAATAATCGAGACTTCTCCTCCTTTCAAATATATTAAATATTTTTGCGTTATATATTTTTGCGTTATAAAAATATATATATATATATATATATATATATATATATATATATATATATATATATATATATATATATATATATATATATATATATATATATATATATATATATATATATATATATATATATATATATATTTCGGGCAATTTAGTATCTTTGCGGTAATTATTATTTTGGGTTATTTGGGTATTTTATATTGTCCTTTCGCAATCATTGCCCATTAAATCTTAGGTGGTGGTAAATATCGTGCGTTTTGCTCATATAATAAGTAGCATTTTTTTGCGGTTTTTTTTTTTGCGTATTTTTTGCTTTTGCGTTTTTTTTTCAAATATTCATTTTACAAAAATGTCTCTTTTCGAAGATGAATCACTCAGACAAATCGTGTCTGAGTTGGAGGACAGTGTCAGTGAAGAATTTGGGAGGGAGGACAATAACACTCTCTCTCCAGAAGAATTAGTCGACCTCACGAAAGAGGTTAAGTCAAAACTGTCCCCTATTAAGAGACTGAGAGCTGTGATTAAAAGGAAAATCACGCTCCTTTTCAAAAATCTTCTCGATCTTTCTGCCACTGAAAGCCAGGAAGATAATCACATCGTTTCCTCAAAACTGAAGGAAATTAAATCAAAATTGGAGGAAGTTAAAAACTTTGATGCTCTGATCGAAGAAGTCATCACAAAATCCTCCATCCTTCAGCATGACTCGTCTATTTTAGACGAGGAAATAATTGAATCGGTACAGTATCATACACAGAATGAAAAACTTATCTGGCGTATGACACCGAGTTTAAGTTCTCCATCTTCTTCTCCGTCTGCGCCTCCTGCAGCTTCAGAGGCCTCTCTTGAAGACGGAATATCACGTCAAGAGATGCAGAATATAATCAAAAATATTCATGCATCAAAACAGGAAGTAAAAATTCCTGCAATAAAGTGTCAAGAGTTCAGGGGTGAGGGGGACCGGCATTCTTTCCGATCGTTTATTCTGTCCTTTCAAAATGTTTATGGGGCCAGAAAAGACATTTCTAGCGCTGCAAAATTGCAGTATTTAAAGTCATTGTTATCAGGCAATGCGCTCAAAGATATTGAGCATTTAACTAATATCGACTCCAATTTGGAAGTCGCTTTCGAAATATTAAAGAGCCTTTACTTAGACGAATCATATATTATTGATTCTCTGTTTCATAAAATCGATTCTGCGCCTATTTTAGAGAATAATCCTGAACATATTCGTATATTCCTGTCTGAAGTGAGAGCATATATTCATGAGCTCAAGGAGTTTGGACTCGATTTCTTTGAAGAGCCTTCGGCGGGCTGTAAGCTCATGAGTCATATAATCGTGGACAAACTTCCAACTGGCTTTCTTCGTGAGCTCAAATTAATCACACAGGATGAATATCCTTCCGTTAATATAATCTTGGAGCATTACGGTAAAATAATCAAGTCTATGGAGAAGGGGAGGGGAAAAAATAAATCTGCCCCTAAAAAGGGATTTGAGCGTAATCGTGCTCCATTTGAGCATAAATCGGCTAAATCGTCAGCTTTTAACGCTTCCTCTAAAGATGATAGTTTAAAATCTTCGTCGTCAGAAGACGAAACCGAACGTAGTCAAAGGGGTGGGAGATTTAAAAATTCTTCTAAATCATTTATTTCGAAATGTAAATTTTGCAACAGAAATCATCGCATGATTTCTTGTGAAGTATATTCTTCTCCTGAAAGCAGGAGAGATCGCTGTAAAGAGCTGCGCATGTGCTTCAGCTGCTCAAGTAGCAAGCATTTCGCTAATAAGTGTCCTGCCAAGAGGTATGGACTTAGTTACCCATGCGGCAAATGTGGTCAAAAATCCCACATAACAGCTCTATGCTTTCAAAATAGTAGAAACGTGTCCGGTGGCTTTTCGGAAGATAGTCGTCCGTCAACATCAGTCGCGAATGAGGAAAATGGTCAAGCCAGTGGCTCTTCAAATCATATCTGTATAAATACAGGTACAGCCTCATCCGTGGGTCAAAATATTCTGCCCACTCTCTCCCTTAACATCAAGAAGGGCAATAAAATAGTCCCTGTACGCGTGCTTCTCGATTTCGGTAGTCAGTCCACGTATTTTCATAGGAGCATTCTTAAAAAATTGGGAGTCAATGAAAATAGTCTTCCTAGTCATCAGAGCTCCATTAAAACATTTTTGGGAGAGGAATTAAGATCCTTACGGTCTTTAAATTTAGAGATGGGCATTTGTTGTGGAAAATATTTTAGCCTACCTGTAAACATTGATTCTGAATTGGATATCGGCTTTTATGTAAAAGGCCTGACGGAGGCTATGAAAAATATTACCCAAAATGGTTTCAAAGTGGCAGATAGTCACTATCAAAATAATCATGTTGACCGGGTTTCAAATATTCATGGGCTGCTGGGCATCGATGCTCTTCATTTATTAAAGCATTTTAAAACCGTAAAATGCATTCGGGGCAGTGCCCTAGAAACTTGTCATGGGCACGTGCCTTTCGGGCCTGTAACATCTTTTTTGTCACCTTCCCAAAATGAGAAAATCTTTGGGAAGAATTTTTCGCCGAAAGCTGTCAAAAAATCATGACAGAATTCCGAGCTCCCCATACCTTCAAATATTCAAAGATCTGTCAGGAACGTCCCGGAACATGTAATCAATCTTGTAGTGGAACCGGTACCTTCGTACTTCAACCCACTCTTACATACCCACACTGAGTCTGATTTGGACTTGGGCCTGGAGAACCTCTATAAATTAGAGTCTTTGGGTATCAATGAGGAGCGGGACCAGGGTTCCATTGACGAAATATTCATCAAAAGATTCCACGAAGGGATAGAGTTCCGAGACGGAAGGTACCACGTGGAACTTCCGTGGTTTCAAGATATTCTTGAGCAGGTCCCATCAAATCATCACGTTGCTCTTGCTACGATGCAACGAGTCAAAAAGAAATTGACTGCTCAAGGCTTGCTTGACAAGTATGGGGAAATATTCAAGGAATACCTAAGAGAAGGTATTGTGGAGGCTGTGGAGGTGCATCCGAAAGATTATCATAAATTCATCTGGATACCCCACAGACCTATAATAAAACAGGCCCTTCAAGTGACGACAAAAATTCGTCCCGTCTTTAACTGCAGCCTGAAGATAGGTTGTAGTCCTTCACTTAATCAGGCATCGTATCCAGGGGTAGATTTAATCGCTTCCCTATTTAAGTTGTTACTGTCTTTCAGAACGAACAAATTCATCGTTCTGGCGGATATTTCGAAAGCCTTCCTCCAGATCAAATTAAAATTAGAAGAGGACAGAAATCGCTTCTGTTTTTTCTGGGAGGCTGATGGCGAGTTACTCACTTACCGTTATGCCACCATCATCTTCGGGTTGGCTGTCAGCCCCTATGTTCTAGGGGCTGTTATACAACATCACGCCAAAAAATACCCTCCTGATCTCTGTACCTCTCTTCTTCAAAATAATCTGTACGTTGATAATTTTTTGTACACTTCTTCGTCTGTAGACGAACTTCAAGATATTTTTCGAGAGGCCACCTCACGTATGAGTGAGGGGGGCTTCAACTTGTGCTCCTGGAACTCAAATTGTCCAGATCTCAAAGAAATATTCAAGGAGGAGGGTAAACTTGCAACTCATCAAAGTGATGAAGAAAGAGTTTTAGGGTATTTATATAATACCGTTCAAGATAGTCTGAGTCTTAGTGACTTTTCATTAAATATTGTCTCTACCAAGAGACAGCTCCTGTCGGAGATTTCAAAAGTTTTCGATCCCTTATGCCTTTACCTCCCCGTCACCGTTCGAGGCCGTCTTCTTATGAAGAAAACTTGGGAAGTGGACATGGGGTGGGACGATATAATCGCTCCCGAAATTAAAAATTCATGGGAGAAGTTGAGCAAGGACCTTAACTCTCTGAAGGAGGTCTCTTTTAGGAGATCTTCATTTGAGTCAAGTGACTCTGATTTAAGTATTCATATATTCTGCGATGCAAGCACTGTTGCTTATGGCTTCGTGGTGTATGTTTCATCTGCGGCAGAGGGTCCAAATCTTTTTTGGTCAAAGGGAAAAATCGCTCCTGCAAAGGGAAGAACGCTTCCCTGTTTGGAGTTATTGTCTGTGTTTTTAGCATTAAAGTGCTTACCACAAATGTTAAGTGGACTGTCGAGTGTCAAGTTCAAGGAATTGAACATATTCTCCGACTCGCAGATAACTCTTCATTGGATCCAAAATAGGATCTCGAAAGTTAAGCAAATATTCGTGAGGAATCGTGTGCAAGATATTCGCGCCATGAGCTCTTCGCTTCAAGAGGAATATTCGTTAAGTCCTAAATTTCTATACGTCAGAACAGAAGATAATCCAGCTGACCTTCTGACCAGAGGTATTTCCTTCAAGGAATTTCAAAAGAACATGTCCTTCTGGACTAAAGGGCCAAAATGGCTCTCTTTAAATAGTATTTACTGGCCATCAGCTGAACTGGAAACAGCATCTCCTGTTTTTGCTGTTGTTCAAGGTGGCAATGAACCTCCTGTAGTGGATTTGTCCAAATATTCAAATTTGCACAAGCTATATCGAGTAGTAGCTTTATTATTCCAGTTTGGAGCCTTGTCAAGAGGTGTGACAATTAATCATGATTTAAAGGCACGTCTGTATTGTCTACAGACAATGCAGAAAGAATCGTTCTCGAAAGAGCTTCAATTTTTAGAAGAGATTAAAAATAATCCTTCTTTCACTGGCCAAGTTCCGGACTTGGTAAATAATCTGAACTTGTTCTTGGATGAAAATAATCTCATCAGGAGCAAGGGTCGTTTGTCAAGATGCAATTATTACAATTATGATGTACTTAATCCCATCTTGCTGTCAAAAAGTCACCACCTCTCCAAGTTAATCATAAGGGATGCTCACCATAAGTGTAAGCATCTAGGCATACAAGCCACTCTTACAAATATTCGGCTCCAAGGCTTCTGGGTGACATCAGCGCGTACCTCCATCAAAAATGTTTTGCAGGAATGCATAGTCTGCAAAAAGTTCAATAATTTTGCTTTTCGGTACCCGCGCTTCACCAATTATTCAAAAGACCAGGTGGAATTATTCAGGCCTTTTAAGCATGTAGGTGTTGACTACACCAAACATTGGTGGGTCAAAGTCAAAGGCTCTGGCCCAGCCCAAAAAATGTTCATACTCATTTACACCTGTCTTAATATTCGTGCGGTCTATTTAGACCTTATAGATGACATGTCATCTAAATCATTTATTCAATCGTTTCAACGATTTGTTAATCGTTTCGGAGTGCCTGACTGCGTCTATAGCGACAACGCGCGCTCCTTCAATCAAGGAACTGATTTCTTAGGAACTTTCCTCGTATCAGAAAATGGAAGTGAGTTTTTACGAAAAAATCAGATTTCGCATAAGCGAATTCCTCTGTATAGCCCATGGGTAGGAAGCCAGTGGGAACGGTTAATACGTGTGGTGAAGGATTGTTTATTCAAAACAATTGGACGTTCCTCGTTGAATTATTTCGACTTCATTACGATATTGTCAGATATTGCTGATGCTATAAATTCACGTCCGCTCACCTACACCACAAGTTCAAATGAGATATTACCTCTTACTCCCAACGATTTCATCAAACCCTTGTCAAAAACCGCTATGGCATTACCCGGAGCTTGGTCAAATAATCAGTTCTGGGACTCAACTTCGGCTAAGAAAGAGCTAGTAAAGTCACTGAAATATTCTTCAGAAAAATTCGAAGAATTTCGTACAAGGTGGTACAATGAGTACCTCCTCAGTCTTAGAGAGACTGGAAGAGATCTCTACCAGGTCAACTGGAATAATCTAATCAAGAAGAATGACGTTGTTCTTATCAAAAGTCCAGTAAAAGAACGTCCTTACTGGCAGATGGGGATAGTCGTAGATCTTATAATCGGTGACGACAATAAAGTCAGATCGGTGTACGTCAGGACTCCTGGGGGACAAGTCAGCTTGTATCCAGTCAAATATTTGTATCCCCTAGAGCTTTCTTTGACCCATAGTGGTTCAACACCCTCATCGTCAAACACAGTCCCTGTCCTTCCAGCAAATCCATCATTAAATATTCCTGGAGGGGTGAACCCCCCTTCTACGTCTGCGACGGATGCTGGAAGTTCATCAACGCCAGCTGATAGAGATATCAAAAATAGTCGGCCTAAGCGGAAAGCTGCAGAAGCTGCAAGAAAAAATATTCTGATGTATGATTCATCGGAAGAATCAGATTAAATATTCTGCAGCTGTTTTTCAAAATATTCATTCCAAGTAGTCAAGTTCTGACTTCTGCCCTATAGAGGCCAGAAGCCATCCCCCCCCGGGAGGATATAAAAATTATAGTCAAGAGTTGTCAGAAAAGAAGTTATTTCTTGGAAACCTGAGGGTTGCCAAATGCAAAAAGTAGAGAGCGGTTTTTGGGTATTTGAATTCATTCGCCTCATTTAACTGATAAGTTCTCTTTTAAAATCATTCGTTGTAAGGCTTCAAGCCGGTAACAATTTACACTGTTAAGCTTCGTGCTGAATTAATGTTTAATATTCAAATATTCCTTTATTCGAAGATCGTTGTTTATGTGCATTTTAATTTAACATTCTGGAAAGCTAAAACGGGTCAACTACTTCGTTTTGAGCTTGGGAAAACAAACTTTTCTCAATAAGCTTAAAAATTAACCTAGTGTATTATCCCACTATTTAACTAACTATTTTAGTTATAGTGAAGACCTAAGGCTTTCAAGAGTATACTCTCTTAAATATTCTGACTTGCAGTGCACATAATCTAAACTATTATTGCACTTGCCAATATCCAATTCTTTTTAGAATTTCGTCAAGTTCTTAATCTGAACTTTCTATAATCTGATGAGCGTATTATGCTGGTCTTTATATATTATGATGAGCGTAATATGCTGATCTCTATTCAATAAAATGATATAATTTTAACAATTATTATTATATATATATATATATATATATATATATATATATATATATAAATATATATATATATATATATATATATATATATATATATATATATATATATATATATATATATATATATATATATATATAAGTAAATGTATTTAGATATTTTATTTGTTAGTTAGTTATATATATAGTTATATATAAGGTTATATATATATATATATATATATATATATATATATATATATATAGAGTATGATATATGGTATATATATATATATATATATATATATATATACATATATATATATATATATATGTTGTTAAAGAAATATAGTAA
>JABUQX010101182.1:0-17860 GCA_015478945.1 Trachelipus rathkii | reverse complement strand
TTTTCTAAATGACTTTCATTAACTTTTCCAGACCCTTTACAACCAGAGATGTTAAGGTAACTGGACTATAATTTCCATTTCCTTACTACCTTTTCTTATAAATAGCCACCAACATAATGCAGTTTTCCAGTCCTGGTCCTCACCAGTGTTATGATCGCTTAAAAATCAAATCAGTGCCTTTGCAATGCTGGTATACTACCTTCCTTCAGAAATATAATACATCAGGATGCAGGGCCTGCAGCTTTAATTGGGTCAATATGATCTAATAAACGTTTTTATATCTTTTTTACATGAAATTCAATTCTGTAAGTCTATTTGTTAGATGCATAAAGAACTATTAGTCTCCAAACTATTATCTATCTTTATCAGTAAACACTGAAGCAAAATATAGCTTGAAAATGTTTGACCCTTTCCTTATCTGACTCATAAATTTTCATCAATTTTTAATTGGACCAATTTTGTCCTATTTCTTACTTTTAAATTTATAAAGCTAAAAAACTTCTTCAGATTCTTATTACTATTCTTTGCTAAATTATTTCTGCCTCTCTTTTGCTTTTTTTCTTGATTGGTTAAGTTCATTTTATTTTTCTAATAATTTTCTAAAATCATCTTCCCTATTACTGCTTTGAATATTTTAAAACATTAACCGCTTTTTCATAATTTTCTCTCTTCTCTCTATTCCACAAAACAGGTTTTCTCTTTCGCCACCCTAATGGTTTATCTTTAAAACATACTGACTGATACTCATTAAAATTTGTTAAATATGTTCCTACAGTGGAATAAAACACGTTTTTGGTACTTTATAACTCTTTATCCCAGTTAGTTGTACTTAGCATGTCTCGAAATGTGGTAAAATCGCCATTTCGGAATCTAAGAAATCTTTTTCCTTATTAACCTTGCAATTTGGGACGCGATATTAATTTCATATTATCTTAATTATTTATGGTCACTAAGTCCTAATTCTCCTCAACATTCATCACTCCATGTACTCTTCATCGTTTAAAGTTAATATTAAGTCTAGTAGGCATCGTATCTTGTGGGTCTTCGGACCATGCTGGGTCAAAAAGTTATCGTTAGTATAACTTTATGAATGCAGACTACTATGGTCCGTATTAGACAATGAATCCCATGAATGCCCGGAAATTAAAATCACCCATTATGACTATACTTTTTCTTACTGTGGCATGCTGTCTCTATTTCTTTCACAATTTCCGCGTCTAATTCTTGACTCTGGCCAGGAGGTCTATAAAATGCCCCTATTCTAAATGATTTATTGTATATAAATAAGTGCTACACCGAGTTAATATCATGATTCATTTTAAAATGTCAGTCATTATCACAGATTGATAATTGCTTTTAAATAAAGGCACCACACCACCACCCTTTTCCTCTACGCTGGTATATATAAAGTGAATATCCGTCTATTCATATTCCTGAAAGGAGTCTCCATATAATTCTTCTTTAACTCATGCCTTAATATAATATAAAAGTTAACTAAAGTATTAAAAAATTTTGCCAAGCCATTTCCGACACATGTTTTGTAAAAAGATTTGTTTGTACAACAAGTATTCTTTCCGCGCAGCGCTCCCGTTTATTAGTTCCGAAATCGAGGATTAACAACGGGCGTCTGACTGTGCGTCTTAACGTGACGTAGAGTGACGCAAACGGGTTTGAACGATGCTGTGCGCACTGTGTGCCGCCCGGGCTGCAGTCGGGCTTCTGGAGTCTAGGGATGCCGATATATAAAAAAAATATCGATACTCGATATTTTAAAAAAATATCAAATTACCCTCGATACTATCGGTCAAAAAATATCGATATATCGGTTTAAAAAGTATTGTTTATATATATATTGTTGAAACTAGCCTTAATTAGGCTAGCCTCAACCACTGTTGTTAATATATTGATGTAATTTTTCTATTTGATTAACTTGATTTGAAAAAAAAAACTCTGATCAGACAAATATTGCTATGCACAAAATAACCTATCTATAATACCTAGGGGAGCTCCTCTAAACATTAGGTCACAGGCCACCTACACACAATAATCTGCTGATCTCTTCTTTCAAACAATTTGCTTGAGGTTTAATTGCTCTTGCAAGTCAATTAGTCAGTAGTGGTTTATCAATATTAATATATTTTTATAAAATTAGTAGATAATCCTAATTATTTCATAATTAATAAAAAGTTTAGTAAATATCATTATTAATTTTAATTAATTTTATTTAATATATATAATATACTATATATATATATATATATCTATAGTATATTATATATTATATATATACTAGTGTATAGTACGAATCGGCTGATATATAGTATATATATATATATAATATATATATATATATATATATATAATAGTAGGTTATAAGTAGTGTATATAGAATGAGTACTGACTGATTTATTTATTTCTTTAAGTAAAAATGATTTGAAACTACATTGATGAATTTGCTTATTATATAGATGAAATATACTTATCATTAATCAGGTGATAAGTTATCACTGATAACTAGGAATAATATTAATTTAGGAAAAAAAAATTCCTAAAAAATCAAAAAAAAATCATGATTTTTTTTTGAAAAAAATCACGTTAAATATCAGTTGATTTAAATTATTTGATTTTCTTCTTGTAAAATAGAAAATCTTCCCATATAAACCACATATGTATAAACTTAAACATTTCTAATTTCAGATTAAATTAAAATTTAATTTAAGATTTAACCTTATCAAAACTAGTATTGTCATAGTAAACTGTGGTATTGTTCTGTATTATATAGGATACTTTCATTACTTTTTATAAATATCTATATTTGAAAAGTAAAATCGCAGGTATATTTAATGAAAATTGTTCTTCCCCTATAGGCCTCTACTTCTTCTCTTGTATGATCATCTGACCTCCTTCCATCCTCATCTTTCTGAGTCAGACAAAATGTCCTCATCATCCGAACGCGCCTTAAAAATGCGCACATTTTGCTTAAATTTTATGAGAAAAGCAGGGATGGCACGGAAAAAATCAATTGATTTTTTCAAATTTTTCAACTGATTTTTTCATTTGATTTTTTGCTCCAAAAAATCATGATTTTTTGCTTTTTTATTTTTTAATTTTTTTGGATATTTAAGTGATATGTATATTTCAATAGAAATAAAAATTAGAATAATATTCATAGCAAGAACTACTGCTGTTCAAATTTTCAAGCACGTATAAAAATTTCAACAAAAGATGCATGTTTCAAACATGTTTCTTGTATTATTTGATGTAATATAATTTAACAATTATACTAATGAACAGCTCTTTAGGGTTTTGTTGTTTCTTGTGTATAGACTGATATAGCCCGTATATATTTTAAAGAGAATTTTGAACTCAGATATTAGGGGCCTAGGGTTAGGAAAATTAATACGTTAATCGGCAGGCTCATAAAACAGTGTTGTGTTTTACAAATTATAGTTTCGGGTGACGTCACGATTTCAAAAAAAATTTTTCCAAAAAATCCAAATATAAAAATTTATTTTTTTTCTCAAAAAATCCAAAAAATCCTCAACCCTGGAAAAAAGAAAAAGGCTCAAAATTTCTAGAAGTAAAAATATATAGCGTTGATTTGATACTGAGGATATCGGTTGAAAAAATATCTCGATATTTTTTCGACTACTATTGAAAAATATTAATGATCTGATATAATAAAAAGACTGGAATTTTTGCTATCTTAGAAAGTTGAATTAATTTTAATGAACAAAAAGAACAATTTTAACTTCTCAGGATTTCAGGATAAAAAGCAATTGTCTTTAATTTCGCCATTTGACTTTTAAAAATGCAAGAAAATAAGTAGAAGAAACTTCAAATAATTTTTTAAAATCATTTTTGTAAATTAAATGTATATAGTTTTAATACAGTATTTACATGAATCCGAGTCAATAGTTTACAATTACCTTAAATGTTCATAGTTTTAACAGTATTATATGATTCAGATTGAACGAAAATCAACAATTACTTTTTCATGTTTTATATAATCTTAAAAAAATCAAATGATAATTAATGTTTTCACTGCATGGTAGGCCCGTTCGAATTTCTGACACCGTTAAATCACAGCCTAAATTATGGTTTCATTCAATAAAATCGGCATTAAATCTTAAGCTTGCATTAAAATGTAAATTTTGTTTTATCAATATTTGTAAAATTGTAATATAACTTCCAAATTTATTTATAATTTTTTTTTTCCAAATCGCAGATTCCAATCGTTTGTAAACAAAAGAAAACGGCGTAAGCCGTTGTTAAAGCATTAAAAGTATAGAGACTCTCGTAATAATCTACAAACTATTAACACTATATAAACATTTTCGGTAATTGTTACCCAGAGGGTTGTCACGCCCCGATTTTTATGAAAATTCCAGGACATAACTCTAAAAAAAATGTAAAATATAAAGAATAGTGAAAACGAAAAAAATCGTTGCTCTCTTTAAAAGTTAAGGATCTAAAAGTTATAAAAAAAACCATAGGATTTGTTTATTTAAAAAAAAAAAAAAAAAAAAAAATTTTTTGAAAATCACAGGATATACTCTAAAAAAATAATAATGAAGAATAGTGAAAACGAAAATCGGCAGTCTCTTTAGGAAGAAAAGTTGTACAGCCTCTGAAAGTTTTAAAAATTTTCTCATAGGACTTCTCTTATATAAACAATTAGTGGGCTCGTGGCTGTTTTTAAGGGCATTGAGTAATTGTTTAGGCAAGAGGTGTCAGGCCAATCTTTATGAAAAATCGAAGGATATACTCCTCAAATATAATAAAGAATAGTGGGAAACGAAAAATCATCGATCTCACTTGGGGAAAAAAAAGTTACGGCTCCTCAAGTTGTAAAAACGGCCATAGGATGTTGTTAGTTAAGGAAAGGAAAACCCAAGATAATAGTTTTTTCGTTTTTTGAAATCGACAGGTATACTGCTAAAAAAATAATAATGAAGAGTAGTTGGAAAACGAAAATCGGCGGTCTCTTTAAAGGAAAAAAAGTTACAGCCCTAAAGTTAAAAATTTTCCATAGACTTTATTCATATAAAAATTAGTGGGCCTCATGCTCGTTTTAGGACCATCCGAGTTCGGTTATGATAAGATTTGTTTTAATTTCTACATAGATTTTCTCTGTGTTCTATACAAAACTTATCATAACCTGACTTATGAGGGCCTGAAATGAGACCTAACCTGTGATCGATCAATATTGAAAAGTCTATGGGATTTTTAACAACTTTGAGAGGCTGTACTTTTTCCTAGAGAGCGACAATTTTCGTTTTTCACTATTCTTCGATTATTATTTTTTTAGAGTAATCCTGTTGATTTCATAAAAATCGGGGGTGACAACCCTCTGGGTAAACAATTACCGGGCCATGCCTAAGTTTCAGGTTATGATTAAGATTTGTTAATTCTACATAGATTTTCTTCTGTGTATACCTAACAAAACTTATCATAACCTGACTTAGAGGGCCTAAATGAGACCTAACCTGGATTGATCAATATTGAAAAGTCTATGGGATTTTTAACAATTTGAGAAGGTCTGTAACTTTTTTTCTAAAGAGAGCGACAATTTTCGTTTTCACTATTCATTTAATTATTATTTTTTAGAGTATATCCTGTGGATTTTTCATAAAAATTCCGGGGGGTGACAACCCTCTGGGTAACATTACCATATTTTCTTTGTTGTAGACTTTGTGTATATCTATTTAGTTATTGACAGCCTAGGGTGCTTGTGTTTGAATTTGCAATGAGCTGTTTAGACTATATATATACTATGCAAATTATTGAAAAGTCCTAGGGTGCTTTGTGGATTTGCATGAGCATGTTTGGTGATTGGTTCTATTGACTTGACAGGGACAGTCTCCGTGGTTCTATTGACTTGACAGGGACAGTCTCCGTAGGCCCATGTGGCCTCTTACTGTCTCTTGATTTCTAATGTTCCTAACTACGCAGAATTACTGTTTTTTATCATGTGGGACATTTTAAACAAATTTTAATGAATATTCAGTCATTTTTTTGTATGTTTTAAAGATACCCATTAGGTGGCGAAGAGAAAACCTGTTTGGTGGAATAGAGAGATAAGAGAGAAATTAATGAAAAGCGCAGATTTTTAAAATATTCAAGGTAGTAATAGGGAAGATGATTTAGAAATTATAGGATAAAATAGAAATGACTTAACCTAGTCAATAAGAAAAGGCAACGAGAGGAGGCAGAAATTAATTAAGCAAGGAATAGTAATAAAGACCTGAAAAAGTTTTTTTTTTAGCTTTTATAATTTTAAAAGTAAGAATAGGACATTGGTCCAATTAAAATGGATGAAAATTTAATGGGCGAGTTCAGATAAGGAGTTGGGTCAACATTTTCAATCTTTTTTTGCTTCAGTGTTTACAGAGGAAGATTAGATAATAGTTCGAGCTATAGTTTCTTAGTTTTGGTATTAAATAGATTACAGAATTTGAATTTGATGTAATAGATATTTAAACATTTATTAGATCATATGATCCAAGTAACTGCAGGCCTGATGGTATATATGGTAGAATTCTGAAAGGAGAGGTAGTTTAAGTCATTGCAAAGGACTGGGTATTTTGGATTTTTAGTGATCTATAACATTTGGTGAGGTACAGATGACTGGAAAACAGCATATGGTGTGGTCGTTTTTTTGCTATTTATAGAAGGTAGTAAGGAAGATTTTGGGAAATTATTAGGCAGGTTAGCTTTAACATCTCTGGTTATAAATGTTCTGGAAAAGTTACTGAAAGGTCCATATAGAGAAATATTTAGAAGATAACAAGGTATTTGTACTGACTCCCAGCGATGGGTTTCAAAGAAGGGGGTAGGTATGTCAGCAACGTTTTAGAATTTATGGGAATACATTACTGATGATTGGACCGGGAGATCAGTTGATATTGTATATTTTAGACTTAGTAAAGCTTTTGATAAGGTTCCCACATAAGGCCTGATGAAAAAGTTATTGCAATGTGTAATAGGGTGGAGTGGTACATGGTTTGGATTAAAGAGTGGGTTGCGAAATAGAAACAGTGTGTACAACTAAAATAAAAAAAAATCATCATGGGAAAATAGTGAAAAGTTGACCCACCAGGGTTCAGTGCTGGGGCAACTATTGTGTTCCTCATATCTATAAATGATATATAGAGAGAGATATAGAAGGTTTCTAAGTTTGACTAGATGATACTAAGTGGCCACGCTCAGTTTAGGTAGTGAAGGATGCATAAAGATTCAAAATGATCTTGATTAAACTTCTTGGGTGGGCAGATGAAGTGGCAAATGAATTTTCAATAGTAAAAGTGTTAAGGTTCTTCACCTAGGTTAGTCAAAAGTTAAAGTTTTTAGCTACGATATGAATGGGGGAGTGGCTTGAGTCTGGTGACCAAGAAAAAGATTTAGGTGTGATTATAAGCAGTATTTGAAGTACTAATCATGTTGGAAGCTAGAAATATAAGCGTAATAGATGCCTGGGCATAATAAGACTCGCAATGTTTGTTTTACAAGAGCAGGAAGTAATTAAGGTAACTGGTATGATAGGATATGTTAGGCAGTATAGAGATTAGTGCCAAGTTTTGTGGGCCTTTATTATAAAGAAAGACTTAGACTATGCATAGAGGAGAGTGCACGTAAACACAAGGATGATTTCTGGGGTTTGAGGTTAAGAGCTATGAGGAGGAGGCTTGAAGGAGTTAGGAATTATGTTTTCTGTAGAAAGGCGATTTCGTCAGAGGGGGGACATGATACAAGTCTAACAAATATTTACTCTAATTGATACATAGAGAAATAAATTTTTCATAGTAGAGCATGGCAGGTGACCAGGGGGCATAATAAGAAAATTAAGAAGAAAGCCTGCCATCTTGATATAAGAAAAGCATGCATTCAGTAATTGGGTTGTTAAATTTGGAATGTCTGCCAGAGGAGGTGTTGAGGTGTGATCGATTGCAATTTAAGAAAGGGTTGGATAGGTTTATGGATGGTTGGGTATCATATAATATATTGACGAAGCCAAATTGGCAGGTTTTTTAGTTATTAAAGCAAAAAGTAAAATTTCTAATGTGTGACAATAATGCATGTGGGATGGTTTTGGGTATCATATTTATATATCATTAGTTTTGACTAAGCCAAATTGGTGGATTTGTAGTTACAACAAATTGACAAGCCCTAGGGTGCTTTGTGATTTGGCATGAGCATGTTTGGGTAGTGGGTTGACTTGGGCAGTCTCGATAGGCCCATGTGGCTTTTTACTGTCTCTATATTCCTAATGTCTTTTATTACTGTTCTCTATATTCCTAATGTCCTAATGTCCTAAAAACTAGACTGTCCCAGTCAACTAGAGTAACAACATGCTCATGCACTACCCTAGGGCATGTCAACATCTCACATAGTTTAAACTAGCTAGGCTACTACCAAAAGCAAAAACTATAGCTAAGGTATATCCTAACCACACTACAAGCTTTAATAAGTGTCAACTACAAAATGCAGTTTTACAACTAAAACATACTAATTTGCCTTAGTCAAAGTATATTATACTTCTTCCCCAGCCATATTATACAAACAAATCCTAAATAATATCCAGCCTCCACAAAATAACAACATATTCCAAACAAATACACCCATTTAACAGAACAATGTTTAAGAAAAAGACAACCAAATAATATAGGTACTAAATGATCACCTACCTGAAATAGCATCTGAATTTAACTCCCTTCCTATAACATCTAGTCATCTTTAGCCAAATTGAGATGTGGCCAGCACCCAAACCTGCTACACTACAAAAATAGATTCAGCATTAACCAAACTACCTCAAATGCTTACACAAAGTGCAACCAGGCCCCACTTCTTTTTAGACTGTCCTCCTAGTCATCATCCCAGAACAACCTAGGAAATTACAACCCTAAGCGATCCGTGGAGGCTGAGGTAGTGTATCTTAGTGTGGTGTGGCCACTCTGAAGAAGGATCAGGTGAGAAGGTATAAATATATAGTAATATATAATATATATATATATATATAATAGTTATATTATATATATATATATTATATATAATAATATATATATATATATAATATAATATATATAGTATATACTATAAATATTATATATATATATACTGCTTCAATATTGAAAGTTGCCAAATATAGAAAAATAATTGTCATCAAATGTAAATTATTAAACAAGTTTAGGTACAAAATTTTAACTTTCAATGTTTTTTGACCTCCTTAGGGAAAAAGTAGTGTTTCCGGACCCTTCACGCTTTTGTTTTAATATACTTTAACTCTTAGTAGATTGCATATAATCAGGCCCTCCTAACCATTCATTCCGCCCTAGCCAAAAAAAATTTAACCTAAATATATATAATTATATATATAGCTCTCGGGCGTGGTGACCAGGCCCGCCTCTTTATGAGGGATTTTGTCCACTCTAAATAAAATAAAAAAAAAAAAAAAAAAAATTTTCGCTCATTAAATAGCCACACAATTTTTATTTAATCATCTTTATTCTAGAAAGTTTTTATATTTTTAAAAGAATTTATAAGGGTAGCTACAAAATGTCCTTCAATAGAAATTTCACTTTTGAAAAATGTGGGTTTTTTTAATCTTCGTTATAAAATAAAAAAATTGGAATGTGGATTTTAATTCATTTTTCAGTGGATACACTCCAGTATGTTAGCTTTAAACTGCCAAAGTAAATTTTTACTCCAAACATATTAAGTGGGCCAAAAAACTGGGCCTAACTCTGGTCTGATTCACCCCCACCATAAAAATTGATGTTGGTGACTCGGGACCACCAATGTTTTTCGTATTTTACATATTATTATTACATTTTATTATGTATAATAAAATTTAAATGATAATAAAAAGTTACTTGTATAAGGTGAAATTGAAAAAAAATGAAATTTTAATTAAATATCAAACATTTATAAAATTTCAAAATTTTTGAGCGGGAGAGGGGGGAATCAGACCACCTTATTTTTTATTCTTATTTATTTATCATTATGACATTTAATTACTTATACGAATTTAGTATATAAAGAAGTATTTATTAACTTAAAAAATAAATTATAAAATTGAATTATTACGTATAACACGAATTTAAAAACATAGTCCGATCACCCCTCAATTGGTCCGTCACCCCTCACCTCAGGCTGACTCAGCTTTATTCAACTTAATAAAACTTTTATTATTAGAATTACATATTATTTTTTGTTGCTGTATACCGATATAGGGCCTGATTTACAAAAACAAAAAAAATCCAAAAAGCTTCATTAGGGCAGATCGGGAGACAAAGTGGTCCAAGTCACCCCGCTTGACGCTATATATATTTTTGTTTTTTTCTTTTTGCGTTGCTTGCCGCGTTATACACCTAGGGCCACCCTCATATTCTGCCACCCTAGGCATTTGCCTAGTTTGCCTAGCGGTTAAGAGGCCCTGGCTATAATTGCTCTTATGCCAAATTTCCTAAAAATTTTTCGAAAGGTTACTAATCTTGAATAAAAAATATAGCGTTGGGCGGGGTGACTTGGACAACTTTAGGTATAACTTCGTCTCCCGATTCCCCTAATGCACTTTTTGAATTTTTCTCTGAAATTAAAGGCCAATATAGTATAATAAGCACCATAAAAAAAAATAAATAATTAATTCATAATAATACTAGTTTTATTAGTTTAAATAAAGGCTCATCAGCCTGACCTGAAAGGTAATCGGCACCACCATTGGGGGTAATTGACCAATCTGTTTAAATTCCTCTTTACTAAAAATTCAATTTTATATTTAATTCTTTACTTAATATAAGAATTTTTCATCATACTTAAAAATTATAATAAAGTAATAAAAAGTCAATAATGATTTAGGGTTGGGAAAGGAAAAAAACAAGCTCGTTTTTTTCCGAAAAAAATGTTTTTTTTTCATGAAAAAAACGAATAAAAATTTGTTTTTTTCGTTTTTTTCAATTAAGTTGTGGAATTTACATGTTTGAACAATTATATTATAAATTTTAGCAAATATGCTCTAATTTTTATCATAATTATTAATCAGATTTAGAAATGCCACATGCAAAAGCGTGCTTACTTTTAAGAAATTAAAGTAGCAGGCCCTCGCATGAAACATAACTTTTGTTGTGTAGACTGCAAAACTAGTTATTGCTCATAATCTAGAACTAGAAAATTCTGAAAATTGCCACAGAGAGTATATTATCCTAACCGGCAGCTAAGCTTAAGAGTCCTGTTACTGCCCCTGCTCCTTCACCACTGTCATTCTCACACAATACTTCATACGACTGAGATATCAGATTTATCAGTCATATAATTTAAATGTGGCTGATCACGCTTATTCACCCAGTGATAATGAGGCTTACATAGTCACAGCTCACAGCACATTCAGTACTCATATGACTGGGTCTGGGGGAGTCGGACTATGATTATGAATCAAAAGTTGCATATTCCAAACCAAATTATTTAATTTTACACATTACTCGTTAACCATACAACAATCTTGATAAATTTAGTTTCAATATTTTATTATTCATTTGCATCTCGTTATTCACTTCTAATTTTGTCATGCAGACTCTTTCTATATTTAAATTTAATATACATTAATATTAAAAAGAAAATTATAAATATGATATATATTGATACAAATGTGAATACATAGTTAAATTAGAATTAGAAGGCCACAAACAGCAGTTGCAGCTACATAACCTACTGTAAATTGTAACAAAAATCAATTGATAAAATATAAGAGAATAAAGTTCGCATTATTATGGACGATTTATGCAATATTCCTCTAGTTGTCAAGTATCGTAGAACTTGAAAAACCTGAAAATATTCAAAAAATATCATATTACCGCCGCTTTTAATGAGCTGAAAAACATTCATGAAAAAAACAAAAAACAAAAAAACATAAAAAACATGTTTTCATGAAAAAAACGTTTTCCCAACCCTAATAATGATACATAAAATAAGAAAAAAATAAGGTGTCCAATTCACCCCTCTCCACTCAAAAATTTGACACTCTTTTGCAAAGAGACGTAGTTATAATCCTTGTTTAGTAGTTCGGAAGAAAATGGTGGTTTAATTATTAAATTAATTACATAAAAAAATGTCAATAAATAATACGTAAAATACGAAAAACAATGGTGGTCCGATTCACCCCATCATCAATTTTTATGGCGGGGTGAATCGGACCAAGTTAGGCCCCGTGACTTAGCCACTATACTGTTTGAAACAAAAATTTATTGCCAATTTAAAGCTAACATACTCGAGTGTATACACTGAAAAAATAATTAAAATCCATCCACAATTTTTCATTTTATAACAAAGTTAAAAAAACTCACATATTTCAAAAGTCAAATTCTATGAAGGGCATTTTGTACCCTAATTAATTATATTTTTTAAAAATATAAAAACTCTCTCTATATATATATATATTTTTTATTTTTATTTTTTATTTAGAATGGACCGAATCACCCCTCTAAAAAAGGTGGGCCTGGTCACCCCGCCAACGCTATATATCATCATTTATTTTTATTTTTTTCCGTAAAGAATTCACAAACTTATATAGAGTACACTCACAAAGGGTTATGAGTGGCTTCAGTATTTTCATGAGGATAATTGATTTATTTTCCTATATATCAAATTTTGACTTTTTACCCTTTCCTTGACCAACCATCAAATTTCAAAACAACATAGCTCATCAGCTAATAAAGATAGAGCTCTACTTTTAGTGTCATTTAAAAGCTCTTAAAAAGTTTAGGTGTATCATTGGTCTTCGGCTCGAACCCCCTAAAATGAAAATTAAAAATAAAGGTCACTGACCTGTTTTCCAGCCACTCATAACTTTTGTGGGTAAACTTTATATATATTGTGAATTTAAAAAAAAAAATGGAGATGATCATATATATATATATATATATATATATATATATATATATAATAATATATAATATATATAGTATATATATTATATATAATAATATATATATATATATATGATTATATAGAAAATGCTAGGTTGAGAAGAATTAATAAAATGAGGAATGAACTTATTAAGGAGTTGTGCAAGAAAGAAAAGAAATAAGAATAAATGAAAGTATGTTGAGGTGTTTGGTCGTGTGGAACGGATGAATCATAGTCAGTTGGAAAGCGAAGTATAGAAAAAAAAAAAAAATGCGTGGGAGGTTTATGAATCGACTGGCTGGAGACCAAAGAAAAGGATCGAGTCGGTGAACAAATGTCTGAAGGAGAAAATTGATTTGCAAGAGCGAGGAATTAAAGTGCATGATAGAGAGAATGCCGGTTTTGTATGGGCATAGTGTGCCCACCTCCAGGATGAACCCTTACCTATTGAACGATTTACCATAGTGAGGGACGTCTCTGTCCCATGAAGCTCTAGGGGTGATTTTCGTCTGTGACGCGTTTCACTAATTTAATCTACAGAGGCGTAAGGCTGCTTCTTTTCACATGTCATATTCTCCTACTGCTTTTCTTCTGATGCTTGTAAGCGCACCTTCACTTCCCATCTTGAAGAAGAGTAGTAAAGAAAAAAAAAATATATATATATTTATTCAAGTTAAAAATTTAATGTCAGTGACCTTTTTAAATTTTCATTTTATGAATTTTTGCCTTTTTAACTCCCTAACAGGCTCATTCCTCATTTTATCAATTCTTCCATACAAATATATATATATATATATATATATATATTAATATATAATATATATATATAATATATTATATAATATATATATATGATATAATAGATATATATATATATATATATATATATATATATATATATATATATATTAAACATTATTGTAGACATAAGTAGGCTCTATTATTATTATTATTATTATTATTATTATTTTTTATTTTTATTATTATCTGGCTCTTCCCCAGATTGGGGGTGAGGTGCCCAGCATACATCAGAAACAGAAAAGTAGTAGAAAAACATGTGAATCATAAAGAAAGCTCGCCCCCCCCCCCCCATACCATGACTCGTCGCAGTCAAAAATCCACCCTACTGCTTCTGCGATGGAGTCCATAGCAGAAGCAGTAGGGCACATTGACGAAATACGAGTGAGGGTCCATCGGATGGACCCTCACTGGTATTACTTAATATGCCTTTTGTCCCCTGGGTCAGCCCCATAACCATACCCCCCTCACAAAACCCCCATTCACTCCTATTTCTTCTCGCCTCTGCGCTCTGCCAAATTCATATTCCTTTTCTTCAAACATTCCTTTACTGACTTGATCCACTTTTCTTCGTTCTCCCAGCCAGTCGATACCCAGTACACTCACCACTATATATCTGTGTAACCAATTGACTATCATCCATCCTTTCCATATGACAAACCATCTCATCCATCCATTCCATTACACCTTTCTTCACACCACACAACTCCCAAATATGTTCATTCCTTATTTTATACATATAACATGCCCTTAAGGGTGTCCATCTGAACACATTGTACCTTAAGCCCGGTCCACACGAGCGGACTGAGGAACAACTTGTCCGCGGCACTTTCCGTACGGACAGTTGGCACGTGTGGACGGGGAAAGTGTAACAACTTTTCGATTGGACAAGTTCCGTCTCTTTTAAAAGTTATCGGAAGAGCTTCTCTTTACTTGTCCAGTTGACGAGGCACACGGACTTGTTGTACGACTTATAACTCATCTTCTTCAGACATTATTATTATTAATATTATTATTATTATTATTATTATATATATATATATAATATATATATATATATAATATATATATATAATATTATATATATATATATATATATTAATATATATATATATATAATATATATAATATAAAATATATATATATATATATAATATATAGTATATATATATTATATATATAATATATATATTATATAATATATATATATATATATAATATATATATATATATATATATATATATATATATATATATATATATATATATACGGATATATATATATATATATATATATAAGCATCCCGAAGAGTTCAGGCATGTAACTAGAAAACTATAACAGTTACACGAAAATAAATATCATTTTATTAATCAGGAGACATTTTACCCAGAAAAAAATAAAATAAAAAAAAACGGCTTTAAAAAATTAAAATGTTTAAATAATCTTGAAAAAATTATTTTTGAGATTGAAAAAATTGTTTCTCTCCGAGGGAGCGCGCAAAGTGCCAAATGTTGATTTTTTTAAACTAAAGAATACCCACTGGTAAACAAGAACGATAGATAGAGATCGGTCGGCCTACGGGGACGACGGGGAACTTCGTCCCCCTCTGTCCCTCCTTTGGCTCGAACCCCCTAAAAAGGATATAAAAAAAAAAAATATCATTTTCTCCAAAGCGTAAAAATAGAATGGTATTTGGCACCTTTTGCTCTGAGAACTAATGCAGTTTTCAAGTCAATCAAAAGGGGGTCAATTGCCAGTTGTAAGATTTTAATCATATTTCAGGATAATAAATATTAGAATAAAATAAAATTTTTTTAAGTTTCTTCTATGAAATTGATGCTGAAATGGGAAAAAATTTTTATTATTTTCCGTAGTATTGGTATAGTTTTTCTAGTACATGCCAACTCTTCGGGTATTCTGCCATATTATATTATAATATAATATATATAATATATATATATATAATATAATATATATATACTATATATATATATTTAACTTAATATATATTATATATATAATATATAAATATAGTAGCTATTCTAAGTCGAGCTAATTTAAATAAATCAATTCAATTTAAAAACTATTTATATCTTGAATTTCGCACCTTATCCTTCTATCGACAGCTCAACATGGTTTTTGACAAAAGCACTCTACTACCATTCTGCCAACCGATATAAGTCAACAAATTCTCACGGGTTTTAACCAAACTACCCCTCCCCCTGGTTTTTCAAGGTCAGTGATGCCGTACCGCGCTACTTTGTGCACAATTGGCATCTTTACGAAATCATGCGCTGCTAAAATTTAAGCTTGGCTACTAAAATTTAAGCTTCTCTGTCCTATTTTCGTATATATATATATAATATATATATATATATATTTATATATATATATATATATATATAATATTATATATATTATATACTATAATATTATATAATATATATATATATAGTATATATATATTATATAAGGCAAATGTACAAACTGTACTGCTAACATGAGATAATAGTCAACCACCTCACAAATTGCGATCCTCCATAACCTCTGAGCTTTCCTGATCACAAACTGGGTATAATAATGAAAATTAATTATTAGTTGATTAACTGGTAGAAGCAGGAACCAGTTTCTACAAATTTCCATATATAATTATATATATTTTTTTTTTTTTTTTTTTACAATTGTCAACCACCACTCACGGCAGAGCCCCTATTCAAGGAGGTGTTACACGCCTCCAGAATCAAACTACTAACGCAAATTAGCATATGACGCAACCACCTGAAGTTGCGGGAGATTAAATTCAGCAGCGAAACACAGGGAAGATGGGATAATTCCACAGCAACAGATGCCAGAAAGAAGGAAAGCACGCTAAGCGAAACTAGTCTGGAGTTACCAATATCAACACAAAATCATGTGCAGAACACACCTCTTACTACGAGGCGACGTAAATGTGTACGGCGGGGTGATAAGCCCTCGACACCTCCATACTTTACTATAGAAAAAGATAAAGCACAACATCCCGCCGCAAAGATAGGGTTCAAGCTGAACGCGAAAGTATCGCGACAATTATAACCTTTTGCCTTTGACTCGACCCTATCTAAAAGCGGGGTGAAACCAGAGCCCCCAAAAGAGAGCATACTCCATACAAAGGCGATAGGCCCTTGTATAGCTGGACAACTGAGAAGAGGAAAAAAAGGTCTCGTAGCTAAACAAACTCCCATTTCTTTGAGGCCCCCTAGCAACCATTTGATGTGAGGTTTCCAAACATTTTTTTGTTATGTTAAGGCCAAGATGTTTATATTTCAACAGAGAGACGAGAAACCGCGAAAGATATAGGGAAAGTTGGAGATTTCCTTAGAGAGGGAGATTGTTATAAGTTGAGGTTTTTAAAAATGAATTTCACAAGTTCAGACGAACCCCACCCGTATTCTTATTCCAGAATCACGACATAGAATCGGAAAGATAAACGGGAGAACAATTCTAGAAGTAAAGAAAGCAGCATGAAATAGCTGAAGAATAAGGTCGAGTCATCGCATATGGATAATAGAGTAGATGTGCAGGTGAAGATCATTAATGGAAAAAGTAGAATAAAGTTAGGAATAAGACAAACCCTGAGAACACCACTAGTAACAGAAAAAGAAGACAGAAGTCCCCATCAACAACAGCCATATTTACCTTATTTGAAAAAGATAACTATCATAGTAAGCCAAAGAAAGAGAAACCCCAAAGGAACGGAGCTTAGACAGTACGGGGCTGCCCATACCCGCGTCAAATGCTGGAATGTCAAAGCCCACCACGCAAGTCTTCCCCTATTCCTTAAGGGCCGGAAAACCATAAATCAGAAAATAAAAGTATATCCAGTAGACCTCGGAGCGCCGAAACCGTACTGCTACGGAAAAATTGAATGCATGATCCAATGATCTAAGAAATGAGATTGAGAAGGAGTTTCAAGATCTAATAGAATACAAGTAACAGCATTAGGCATAGTTAGAATGCATCAGAGCGCTTCCTTTTTCGAATAGGTTGACATGTGCTGCTTCCAAACTAGGGAAATTAGTATTGAGAATAGCCAATTATAGCTGAACACGCGGATAGCACAACACACTCCTACAAAACTCGGAAGAATTGCCATCTTTACTATCATCTCTCTTGTAGTTGGGG
>JABUQX010101181.1:17500-19577 GCA_015478945.1 Trachelipus rathkii | reverse complement strand
CATTTCAATTATTTTAGGTACTATTCTTAAATTGAGTTTGATAACGGTATTTTTCACAAGTAATAATTTAAACTAAATCAATGTTTTCATTGAAATTGCGAATTTCAATAAAAGCTGACAAAAGGAATTTTATATATTAGTTTAGGGTGTCTTAAAGGACGTTTTTAATGAAATTTCTAAATATTTATATTTTAACATATTACCTAAATATTCATTAAAGTTTGTTCTACTAATCTGTTAGTTTTAACAAATTAAAATTTCATTGAAATGCAACTTTAAAAAGCAGAAAAGAGAGAATTTATTAATTGTTTTTAGGTATCTTAAATTGAACGTTATTTAAATGAAATTTACATATTGTTTTTTTATATTACCAAAATATCATTATTTGCAATACCTGTTTTAATAAAAAAAATTTAAGCTCTAAATTATGACTTATCTTAAATTTCACCATTACAAATAGAACTCTTAAAGTACTGATATTTTCAATCCCCGTAAATTTCTAAACATTTGACAGAATTATTTGGTGTAATACTTCAAAAATGAGTTTATTATAACTTAGGATATTGTCAGCATAATTACTAAGCAATAATGTCGCATAGTTCATTATATATAATAGTTTCAAATATCATAAGATCAGTCTAGAGAGTGTGTGTGTAACATTTTATCTCCAATAGTTAAGGACATTGGAGTTGTCCAAGAGTTGTACCATATCAATGATTTCTATATATATGATGCTATAAAGATACCATCTGATTGTATGTGCACTATTAGTGTTTATTAATAAAAAAATTTTTAACCTCAAAATTACGTTATAATGAACATATATTTATTATATTTACACATTTACACATTAGAACTTACTTTTATAATAAAAAACGATTTTACTTTATATCTATCACTACTAACATTTTGATATTATTTTCGGTTAAATTAATTATAAATTGAGTATTATTTTAACGGTAGTTCAGACTCATCTTCTGAAAAAATAATTGTTTCTAAATTGAAAATTACTAACCTTCTCACTATAAAGCATTATAATATTACTATATAATATTAATTATAATATATATAATTTTATATTATATTATATATTATATAGTATATATATATATATATTATATATATATATATATATGGATATATAATATACATATATAATTATAGTAGATATTATATACTTATAAATAATTAGAATATATAACATAAAAAATGATTTACTTTATATATAATATATTATATATATATATATATATATATCTTTCGACGGTTCTCTCGTCACTCCTGTTGACAATATAAACATCCTTGGCCTTACATAAACAAAAAAATGTCCTAGGAAACCTCAAATCACAAAAACGGTTGCTAGGGCGGCTCAAAGAAACTGGAAGTTCTCTTAAGACTGCGAGACTTTTTTTCCTCTTCTCAGTTACTAGAGCTATACAAGGGCCTCATTCGCTCTTGTATGAAGTCTGCTTCTCATATCTGAGGGGGGGGGGCTCTGGTTTCACCGGGGCTTTTGGATAGGGTCGAGTCCAAGGCAAAGGCTTATAACTGTTATGTACTTTCCTAGTTTGACTTGACCCCTATCTCTGCGGGCCGATTTGTTGGTGTTTTTATCTCTTTTCTAATAGTAACCGATCAGCCAGGTGGTTCGAGGGAACTTATCACTCGCGGACCACCACCTTACGTCGCCTTCGTAGCACTAGGGGTGCTGTGTCTGGACATGAGTTTTGTGTTGATATTGTAACTCCAGCTGGTTAGTTGCGGTTGCCCTTCTTCTTTCTGCACCTCTGTTCTGTTGAATTCTCTTCCATCTTCTGTGTTCCTGCTGAATTTAATCTCCGCACTTTAAACCTGCGTCTGTGCTCCTCTGCGTAATTTAACGCTACTCGTTGACGTTCTAGGCGTGCACCCCTTACCTTGAATAGGGGTCTGGCCGTGATGGTGGTGATAACTGTAAAAAAAGAATATATATATATGATTATATATAATATATATATATATTATATATATACTTATATAATATATATATATATATTATTTATAATATATATATATTATATATTTATTTATATATATA
>JABUQX010101181.1:5000-12500 GCA_015478945.1 Trachelipus rathkii | reverse complement strand
ATAAGTTCTTAATTTTACAGTAAATCGAGTTTGAACATTCATATTTAAAACACCCATGTCATATCTCGTCTTCAGTTCACAATGTATTCTTTGTAGATTCTTAACCGATAATCTTAATGTCTGAAAATCTAAATATATAGATTAAATAATATTCCTGTACATGTTAAGCTAAATCAATCTAAATAAATGATAATAATATGATAATTATCTTCTTTTGAAAATATATTTACTCGTAAAGGCGTTAATTTAATAAATACGAGCTAACCGGAATTAATAAACAGGGCCAAGAAATGACTTTTGAAACTAAACAATTATTTAATACATTAAGAAAAATATTTAATATACTCACAAATAATAATAATAAATTAATAAATATAAATATACCAATAAACAAAGAAATTTAATTTTAATGGATAACTAATTTAAATCGCCATCATAACTTTTAATCGAAAAAACTAAATTTAGACGTATTTGTGAAGAAAATTTTAAAAATCTTACACTACTCCCTAAATTAACGAAACGAATACGATTAAATTTTTATTTTTCAAGAAATTAAAACAAATCTATTTGTACTACTTACAATTCCGTAAGGTAAAAATTACTTAAAAAAAAATGACAAAGTTCGATCAATCTTAAAACTAACTTTACGTCACAGGAAAATTATCAGCTAAATACCATAATTTTTACTCTATCAATCTTTGATGCTCTTAATGAAAGGTCGGTTTAAATTCAAAATGACGGACCACAAACTTCGCAATATGAACAACAAACTAACGGGTCAGTTATCGCAATTTCTTTAGAACAGTTACCTAAAAAAAATATTATCTAAAGGAAGAATAAGAAAAATTAATTCATTAAACGGTTATTAACTTGAAAACACAAAAAAAAATATTTAAGGGAGAAACTTTATCAATGAATTAGACATCAAACTGATTTATAAGTAGAAGTTCAAAAAAATTATAATGTCTACTTAAAATATTCTAAATTAACTATATTACATTTCTTAATCAGGACTTGAATAACGACAAATTTCACTTAATGAAGGGAAACAACATTAATAATAATAATAATAATAATAATAATAATAATAATAATAATAATAATAATAATAATAATAATAATAATAATAATAAATAATAATAAAAATAAAAATAAAATAATAATAAATAATATAATAATAATAATAATAATAATAATAATAATAAAATCAGACGTCAATCTTATCCTCAGACAATTTCCTTCCAAACTAATCACAACTCCCTGGTTTCCAATAACTCATTACATACAATCCAATCTTATCCAAAGGAAGATCTTGACAAAAAAAAAATTACGACTCACTCTTACTTAAAAAAAAATGAATGTCTATTACTACTACTGTTTTAAATCGAGTTCATATTCTTGGTGTTTCTTTTCCTCATGATCTTAATTATACACTTAATTCATCAATAATTTAACTCTTCAAACATGAACTCTATTTCATTTTACAACTTAACTAAATTTGTCTCGAGATTAGATGGCATTGTGTACAACTTTCCATCCACATCTCTAAAGCGGACTCACGACAACCCTCTCCTAAGAGACTGATGCTGTCTCGAATTAAATCTAGTGAGTAAAGAACCGCAAGACACAGTAGCGCGACTAATGTGACTTAGCCCGACTACCAAAAACCACTGTTGCAACAGATTTTCCAAATATCATAAAATTCAGCAACATAACATTTCGTTATGCCTCCAACATAGTTAAATTCATTAGTCTCATATTCTCCAACTTGAGGTTATCTTTAAAATAGCTTAAAAAAAAAATAAACTTCTTATCTTTTTATATTCATCGGAAACTTGATTGTTTCTTTAATCTTTCATTTAATCTTGACAGGTTAAATCATTGATTCAACAAAAAAAAAAAAAACTACTATATTATCAACATAAACCAAATTACTCATATTGTCTTTCAAAAAAGAAAACTTTTTCCCAACTTCCGATGTATCAGTTCTTAACCTTTTTACATGTCTATTTGTCTTCTTTAAAAAAAAATAATGTATCTAATAATATGCAACTTTAAATTAACCATTTTACCTGTTCAAAAAAAAAAAACGTTTTAACTTTACTTCTAAACTTTTAATTCTAAAATAGTTTGCCCTTGATAAAATCATTTAAACTCTCAAAATCTTTAAGTAACTTCACTTAAATCTGTTTGGCAAAATCTATTTAAACCTTGTATAGCTCATTACTGCAATATTTGTAGATAATCACCGCATCAACTTTTAAATTTAATATTTATCTGAAAGTTTAAAATTCTTGTACGAAACTAATCGGGCCTGACATGTGTATATTCAAAATTTAACACGTTTATTATTGCCTATATATTGCCAATATTAATGCCACAGTCATTATCCTTGTTTTTGTTATTTTCATTATTATATTTAATTGTATTCTGATCATTATCATCATTATTGTAATCATTATTATGATCTTCATTATTATTTTTACTGAATCTATTAGCTTTCTTTCTTTTCCATTTTCTGTTCCAGATTACTTTATGGCAATAACTGAATTTTTTACAAAAGCATTTTTCTCCTGTACAACAATAAGTTAACTCCCTATCCTTTTCATTGAAATATTTAAACCTCTAATATAATCATTAAAGAATAATTATAACTACAAATATATTCATCATTTTTGCTTAAATCTTTAATCCAGAAGTTCATTTAAAAGTTTTATCATCACTAAATATTAAGTTTCTTTCACTTTGTAAGTTAACCACTTTAGTATCATTTAACTTCATTAAAATTAGATTTAATCTTTTAACTTTTACTACTATTTAAAATAATCTCTCAACGCTATAATGTTCTTGTAATTAATACTACATTTCTCCTGTCACTTAGTAAACTGGCTTTTTCATGAAAAAAAAATGAAACTACTATTAGTACTATAATGAATCTTACAGAAAGTTTTTAACAACTAAATTATTCTACTAAACGTACTAAGAAGGTCACTACAATATTCAATAACATCTAAAAAGGGTTACTACAATATCTCTATACAAGTCCACACCGCTAGCTACCAATGTAAAATGTATTTAGGGGGGGGGAGTCTTTCTGATACCAAATATATCACCACTGTAAGAAGTTTCTGAAGAAGAAGCAGAATCCGATTTCTCAACACCTTTTTTATATACCTTCAATCATTTAAATAATATAATTAGCCAGAAGTGACAGGATTCAAATGAAAGCTAGTTAAAAATAACGTTTTTATTATCAATATATATACATAAAATATATTAAAGGTAGCTCTGGTCTTAACAGTTTGCTCTTCGGAGAATGCATGAAGGTTCGTAAGTATAAGGAATGATTTATAACAGCACACACAATTTTATTTACCAGCAACGATAACCAAATTAAGTTTAAGGAGAAACCGAAAACTTATTTAAGGCACAAAATGAAGTAACCTTCATTTAATTTGGAGAAACCAAATCAATACCTTATTTGTATTAGAGAAAACTAATACAAATATTTGCTGGAGAAACCAACAGATAATGCATCAGAGAAACCGATACTATAAAGCTGTTAGAGAAACTAACATCTTATAATTGCATTAGAGAAACTAATGTAATATTTGTCGGAGAAACCAACATAAAAATGCATCAGAGAAAACTGATACTAAAAAACAGTTGAGAGAAACTAACGGTCTTATTAATTGCATGAGAGGAAACTAATGTAAAATTGTCGGGAAACCAATATAATGCATCAGAGAAAACTGATACCCAAAATGGGTTACTTAAATATCAATTATAACTCACAGTTATTATCCCAGTGTATACTGGGACAACCTTACATTTCTTTGCCAGGCAGGTAAAATTGAACACAATACGTAAAAGAGCGAACTTGACTAATGGACAATATTAGGATATATTAAACCTAGGCCTACACTAGTGTAACCGGTGTCTAATTGGTTATACCAATTGATAAATTCAATCGGCAAATTTCAGAAAGAGAAACTTTCTTGAACAGCATAGGCTTTAGCTTAGAGATATTTGTTTAGAGAAACCAAACAAATTACAATCAGAGAAACCGATTGTAATATTGCAAAGAAATTGCAATACTTCTAGGTAAATATCAAAGGAGAAACCGATGATAAAAAAAAGGAGAAACCTTTTTTTAAAGCCCTTTTGAGAGAAACTCAAAGGTATGGAAGCTTAGCTTCCCAAATGCTTAATTCATCTATAAAAACTACCTCTTTATATTGAGTTTATGATAACATAATAATTAATAATTAAATGTGATACAAACTAAACTTGATTCTAAAAATAAGCTTAACCCTAAACTAATAAATAAATTATACCTTAAAATATACTAACATACTACAAAAATTAAGATTTAAAGGCATAACTAATATAAAAAGTATATATATTAATATATATATTATATATATATAATATATATAAATATTAGATATATATATATATATATATATATATTATATATATATATATTATATATTATATAATATTTCTAGAGCATACATTTTGGACCGAAACATCCTTTGTAAAATAGCTTTGCATTATTCTTCAATGATTAGACATGGAATTTTACTTCATAAGTTCTTAATTTTCCTGTAAAACGATTTTGAATATTCGTATTTAAAACACCCAATTGTACATCTCGTCTTCAGTTCCAACAATGTATTCTTTGTAATTCTTAACCGATAACTTATTGTCTGAAAATACTAAAAATATATAGATTAAATAATATGCTTACATGTCTAAGATATAATAATATAAATAAATGATAATATAATAAATTATCTTTCTTTGAAAAATACTATTTACTCGTAAAGGCGTTTAATTTAATAAATAAGAGCTAAAAACGGAATTAATAAAAGGGCTAAAAATGACTTTTGAAACTAAAAACAATTATTTAATAACATAAGAAAAATATTTTAAAATACTCAACAAATAATAAATAAATTAATGAATAATAAATAACAAATAAACGAAGAATGTTAATTTTAATATTTAACTAATTTAAACGCCATATAACTTTATCCGAAAAAACTAAATTTTTAGACGTATTTGTTGAAGAAAAATTTAAATCTTACACTATATTATATAATATATAAATATATTATATATATATATATATTATATATATAATATATACTAATATAGTATATATATTATATATATATATATATATAATAATATATTTAGTTACTAAGTATATATATATATATATATATATAATATATATATAATATATATATATTATATATTATTATATTATAATATATATATATATATATATAATAATATATATATATATATATTGTATATATATAACATTAAGCCATCCAGAGGGTGGACATGCGTATTAGGGGCTTGGAAGAACTTATCATTTCTCCTTACTTTACTACTACTAATTGTCGCTTCTGCCCGAAATCGCTGCAGGGATATTTATTCGACTGGCCAAGCTTTCTTACACTAAAAGGAAGTGTTGAGACCTTCTTGGTTCTCCTTCTGATTAAAAAATTTCTGGGCCTCTTGCCCAAAAACATTCTCAATACACCCTCTGTAAATCTGCTTTCCCCCTCTTATCCATCTGACGGTTCTGTTGTGAACAACTCTTCTGAAAAAGCTAATATTTGGTCCCCTTTCTTTCATCTAATTCCACCCCTGGACGATTCTGGCTCCCCTCCTCCTGCTCCTTCCCCTCTCAGGTGTCCAATGTCTCTGCCTGCCATTACTCATGATCGAGTACATGAGATACTGAGATCTATGAACGTCAGAAAGGCTAGTGGCCCAGATGGCATTTCCTGCTCGTGTTTTGAGGGAGTGTGTTCTGAGCTGGCGCCTGCCCTCTTTCAAACTCTACTCCCTATGCCTTAATATTAATATTTTTCCCTCAATGCTGGGGAAGCGCGCTTTTATTCAGCCCAATCTCAAAAAAAGGAGCCCACTCTGTGACTTCTAACTTATCGACCGATGCCTTAACTTGTTATTCTCTCATTCCTCGATCATAGTAGAATCTTCATTCCCTTTTTCAGATCCGTCAGTTCATGGCTTTCGACGTTCGAGATAAATGGTGATATTCTTTCCTATCTCACTGAACTCTATGGTATTCTGCCCTTAAGGATCATGGGAAGTCTTGTGTGCTATATTGTTGAACATATCTAAAGCTTTTGACAAAATAAAACAACTCTTAACTAAAAGCTTACCTTCCTTTGGAATTTTCCTCCTTTCGCTTTGCTTACTCTTGTCTAGTTTTTTCTTTCAGATCGTTCCATTTGTCAGCTCTTGTTGATGGAGCAAGCTCTTACTCCTTCTTACTTATTGTTGGGTTTCCTTCAGGGTTCTGTTTATTCAACTTTATTTACTACTCTTTCATCAACGATTCTTCTTTAGCTAGCACTTTAACTCTGTGTCACTCCTTATGCCGAGACTCAACTCTCCATTCTTCCACTCATGTTTATTGTGCTCCCTCGTTTGTATCTAGAGTTGGCTCTCGTCTACAGCTTTCTGATTCAATTCTTGCCGATCTCGGCGGGAATTTTTTCTCAGTGGGATAACCGTCATCTTTGTTGAAGTTCAACTCCTTTGAAAACTCAGACTTCTTCATATTCTCCCTTCTCTTAAAAATACCTCCCAACTCTTCCTATCCTCTTTTGATGGCTCTAATGTCTAACCTGTAAACAACATAAACATTCTAGGACTAAACAGAAAATAGTGATTGTCTTGGAGACCTTATATCACATCGGTTGCTAAAATTGGGCCTCAAAAAAGCTGGGGAATTCTGTTCAGATTGCGTGACTTGTTTTCTTCTGCTGAATGCTCCAGTTTATTATAAAGGCTTATTCGCCCTGTATGGATACTGTTCCCTTGGGGGTGGATCGGTTCACCGCTTCTTTATTGGATTAGAGTGCGAGCTAAGGCTAAGAGGCTTATAAACTGTCATACTCCTCTGACTTCCCTTGGACCTCTTTCTCTGTGTCGTGTCGCAGGTGCCCTATCTCTTTTCTATAGGTATTACAACGGCAGTGCTCGCGAGAATTGGGACCTCTCGCGATTCCTCCACCAGCTGGTGTCCTCTCGTTAACACAAGAGGTGCCTTGTTCTCTCATGAAATTGTATGAATATTGAACAGACTCAAGGATCACTCGTTGTGGTACTCCTTTCTTCCCAGCCACATCTGTTTTTGTGGAACTCCTTGCCTTCTTCTTTTTTTTCCCCGCAATATTTAATCTTCCTCTATTTACGTCCCGCGTCTGCGCCACCTGAAGGAATTGCGTTAAGCAAGGGTCAGGGTGGGTTTAATCTTCCCATTTATTTTAATTTTTAATTTTTCTTTATTTATTTTTAATTTATTTAATTTATTTATTTATTTATTATTTTGCCCCCCTCCTTTTGAAAAAGGGCATTGCCCGTGAGTTGTGTATATATAATTGTATATAATTATATATATATATTTATATATATATATATTTAGATATATATATACTATATATTATA
>JABUQX010101181.1:0-2500 GCA_015478945.1 Trachelipus rathkii | reverse complement strand
TGTGAGCTTGAGAGGCTCCATAGTAAATTAACTGTTAATGTGGAATGGAGTTGAATATTAATTTAGCATGTGGTTGGGTTAGTGCTTAAGGGGGATGGAAACCAAAGATAAATCATCAACCATACCGAAGCCAGGTAGTATTAGAAGAGGGGGTGATTAGGAATAAATAAATGTTCAATAAGTTCCATAAAAAGACCTTACTAAGAATAGGAGAGAGAGGGGATCCAATGCTAAGCTCTGAGTTTTGTTAAAGTATGAAATTATGAAATGGAAGGAAATTTGTTCAATTGTAAGGAGATATTGAGTTTTTTAATAAACAGGGACAAAGGAGGTAGTACCAAGTTTGTAAAAGTTTCTCAGAGAAGTATCTTTCTGAATAGAGAACATGGTTGGTAAGGAACAGGACAGACAGGTAACTAAAGAGACAACACTTCAAAGCCTAGTCATACTGGTTTGGTATGAGAGAGAGATATTTGAGTAATTTCTTAAATTCTATTTGTTGTCTTCAAAGGTTGAGAGGGGGATATTTGGCCAAGTAAAGATTTTAGTTGTTTTGATAACCAAGAGGAGATTTTGAAGGGAACAGAATTAATATTAGAGATAATTGGACAAACTGGAATGTTGGGTTTGTGTGTCTTACGGATACCGTAGAATTGGGAGAGACGGGGAAGACTAGGTTTTAGATCATTGAGAAGTTGAGGTGAATCTTTGAGTATGAGTTTAAGTTGTTGGTTGAATAAGGTGTGGGAGTTATTTAGAGGGTTTCTGTTAAGTAAAGTGTAGGTGGAGTTATCATTAAGTAAGGTGTTACATTTAGAAAGTTAATGCAATTTTGTTTAAGATGAACCAGATTCTAGACCTTCTGTCTATCTTCGTTTACTACGAATATTCTTAGTTACTTTTTGGAGTGGAAGATATGCATCATTAATTTCTTCGATACAGAGTTCCTTTGAGAGTAATTAAAACTACATTCTTAATTTTCTATTTTCAAAATATTTTTCATACATTTTATTAACTTTTATTTTAGAAATTTATTTAGACTTCATGCCATCACATTTTGAAAAAGACTGTTCACAAGGTTAGGATTCGCAAAAGCTCACGTTTATTATCATTTTTGAAAGGACTCTGTATTGGAAATATAATTCTTTAACTAATCTCTACCATGTTTTGAGGGTCTTAAGGCCTTCTTATATCATAGTATATTATATATATAATAATATAACATATATATATATATATATATATAATATATTATATATATATATATATATTATATATATATTATAATATATATATATAATATATATTCATATTTAATAATTATATATATATAGTCAGAAATAGAGCAATACGGAGAAGGCCAAGGTTCAAGGCTGGGTGGATCGAGAGAATATGAACTATTCTCTATTAATTCTAGCTTCATCCCACTCATACGTTAAAGGGTACACTGGTATCTTCCGACGGCACAAGTGCGGTTATGCCTTTTCGTGCTAAAGCTGAACTTCTGTTAGTTCAAAACATCTTGGCCTCTCAATTTTCAATTTAGGACGATTTTAAAAGCTAAGTTCTATCTCCTTCACTTCCTCCAGCTTTTTATTTTCCAATTTTTGTAATATTTCTCTAAAGACGTTATACTTTTCATATCCGTCTGAGCTTAATACTAAGGAATGTGTACGTCCTGTTGGTTCTACAAAACTTGTGTTTTCGATCTTTACACTCTGGCCTTTTTCAAACTTTGATCTTCCCTTTCTTTGACTGAAACGTATGACTCATTTGAGCCTCATTGCCGATAAGAAAATGGACTTTTTTCCAACTCTTCAAAACTATTTCCTATGGCTTTAATTTTCTCTTCCTTTTAAGGTCTTATGATCTAAACTTTCAAAGGTTTGGACAACCTCTCAATCTTATGTCTGATCATCAGTATTGCTTTCGTAAGAAACGCTCTAATGGTGATCCTATTTCTCTTCTTTTTCTAATTCTAGGTTATTATTGCCCTTCGATATTTCCGGCGAAGACTTCTTCGTCTCGCCGTGGAACATTCGAATCTTGCTTAAAGCAGCTACCCTCGAAACGAACCCTCATAATTTACGAAAGCTTCCGTCGATGAGAGCGCTGACCATAAGAATTGGTTAATTAAAACTTCCCTCTTTCGACATGCTATTTTTATCCCTTTAACCCTCCTCTCTTATTATCCTTTCCTGAAAATTATTGTGTTTCCTTAGGGTTCACTCCTAATACTCCCGCTACTCTTATCTACTTTCATAAATGCACATTTCTCTATAACTTTTTCACATATCCACTAATATGTTGACGAAACTTCCCAATAATCTTTTCATTTGAAAGAACACAAAATAATATTATTATTATAACAAACTTGGTTTTAATTTTTAAAATAATTTAATAATATTCTATAAATAACGTCAAATTGATTAGAAAACAGAAGCTATTGATTCCAATTAAATTACACATATTTTAACTATATAGCAATCTTTCCTCTTGT
>JABUQX010101180.1:37500-50893 GCA_015478945.1 Trachelipus rathkii | reverse complement strand
TTAATATACCTAACATATAGTCAATGGAGCTTACCTCAGAGATAATATAGGAAATGTTAGAATCACGCACGCTATTCTTGGAAACCTATGGCAAAGTCCCCCTTTATAATATTGACCCAATTTCGGACTTAGAGGGGTCAGTTTACATGTGAATGTCAACCTTACGGTCGTGATTATGAGCATGGTGATATGAAAACTTCACATTCCCAATGGCTCACGCCTTTTTACGACTAAATTTGCCAAACGGTATCTGAGCGATAACGGTCTACCGTGTTGGATCTCAATGAATTATGCCGAAAACAGTAATTATATGCATATGATCTCACCATGCTGCATCTTTCACTTGTAAATGTTTGATCATCTCAATATGCCTAAGAAAAAGGAACTTTAGGACGAGTCTTAAATGATTGGGACAAGATTTGACATCCTCAATTCTCAGTTCTGTGTATCTTTGGAGCATCCTCAAAGCATCGGAATAGAACACGAATATAATCTTTGAATTATTATATGATGAATGAAGAAGGAAATTAAATGCCTGTCGGAAAACGAAAAGAGATTTTTAGGCGTAGTTTGCATGTATACGAACTCTGTCTGTGAAAGGACACCGCGTCTGTTTATCTTCAACACTTCCTCCGGAGTTTCAAGCTAATGACATTGGATAGCTGTGTATTAAGAAATAAAATAATGTTGTTTATTTCCTTGACTCTCTGCATTAGATTTATGTTAGTGAATCATTATGTGTATCTTTTAAAATATAATAGAGTTCATTTTGTTAAGACCTTACTGTTTTCCATATACAACCTATCAGGTCTGAATTATGGGTATGATGTGGTGTTATACTGTATTTAATTTCGATTATAATGTTTTTTAAATAATGTTTCTTTAATTAAAAAATTTAAATATATTTGATGCTAAAATTTATATTTTATACGATTATGTATTTCTTGCATATGTATAAGGCTTTAAAATAACAAACTTGTTTTCTATCCCTCTTTTTTTCAAAAGAACCTTATTATACCAAAGAAAAATGCATGTAAAGACATGACATCTTTTGTAAAAATTTGACTCCTTAAGTCAATAGTATCAATGATCAATAGATCATTAGATCAAATAGATTATGATTGGACAGGAGGGTAGGTTGGAATGACTCTGATTACTGATTTTACTTAATTTTAGCGCGTATGGTAAGAAAAAGACAATTTTAGTAAAAAAATTTGACCTTAGATCAATAGAATCAATAGATCAATAGAGTTCAATAGGATCAATAGATCATGCATATGGAAAGGAGTAGGTTGGCGTGGCTTGATTTACTGATTTTACTGATTTGGTATGTAAAAAATAGCAATTTTAATAAGTAAAGTTATGACCTTAATCAATCAGAATGCAATAGATTCATTAGATCATAGACTCATGATTGCGACAGAGCGCGTAGTTGGATGGCTTGATTTAACTGATTTACTGATTTTACTGCTTTAAAATCAGTAAATTTTTACGTTATGAACATGAAAAGCTTAAAAAAAAAAAAAAAAAAAAAAAAAAAAAAAAAAAAAAAAAAAAAAAAAAAAAAAAAAAAAAAAAAAACAATTTTTCTGAAATAAACAAATTTATAGGATTGACAAAACAGCTTACACGTTCTGCATTTCGCGTACCGATTCGCTACATGCGATGCGAGGGGGCGCGTGCACGCGCCCCTCCCTCGTCGGCGGTTCGCGCCGGCGGGCGCGCCTGCGGGCGCGCACACGCATCGGATCGCGCCGGCGGGCGCGCCTGCGGGCGCGCGCACGCGTCGGATCGCGCCGGCGGATTGCACTGGCTTGCGCGCCTGCGGGCGCGCCCCCGCATCGACCAGGAGCCTGATGACGCTACCTTCTTGCCCATGAGGGAGTCTCAAACATCCTTAGTTGAGATCTACATCCTTATTAAAACATTATATAAAGACACCAATTATTGTATCATTACATAATATTTATAGACTAAGCATCGTACCAGACCAGCAACGGAGCAGCTGTCAACTCCTACTCCTCCTCCTTCTTCATTCTTCTTCCTTCCTCCTTTCCTCCTTTCCTCATTCTTCCTTTCTTCTTCTTCCTTTCTTCTTCTTCTTCTTCGACCTCTGTTTTGCATTCTGTGCATTTCTTCTTCTTTTTTTTCAACTCGGGACCCCCCTCCGGTGGGGTCCCTGGACTCCGAAACCGAATCCGCTTCCTTCTCCGCCTCCGACTCCGAATCCTCAACCCAGCCTCCAAGTTTCAGTCTTCTACGATCATTTTTAATTTTTTGTGGGCAGCATCCCCCCTTCCAGGGGAGGATGCAGAGACGTAATCTCGTCTCGACGAGATTACGTTTTTCATCATAGAAGTCACATCCAATTTCAGCCGATACGATTGAAGCCTACTGGTTTCAGGACGATTTGACCTTGACGCTAAGGCAACACCCCTTAGGGGTGACTACGGTCACCAAAAACTCGCGGGGATTCAGTTATCACCTTCATAAGAACAGTATACCAAGTTTGAAAAACGATACGTTAACTCTAACCCATGTAGATATATATTGGACTCAGAACCGGATGCGAAGAAGAAACCTCGGCGGAATCCAAAGTCGGAGTGCGTAAAAAAACGATCCCTTACAGGGATCGTTTTTCGACTCAGATTCGATTTCCTTTCGGAATAGAATCTTTCGCATGTAATATTAATAATAATAATGATGTATGTGTTATGCCGCACAGCCCGCGCTCAGTCTGATGTGATCTCGGTCAAACAGACCTTCGCGTCTGTTTGACCTCCAAGTCACGCTCGGTCGCCCAAACGCTTCGTTAGGCCAAACTCACCCACGCAGACACGCCACAAGCGCGTAAGCGCAATATCGGTGTCCACCCTCGGGGGTGACACCCTCTATATACATCCTACAGACTGAAAATTACACGGATTCGAGCTTATCCCATATATACATTATATCCAAGTTCAAGACCTGTATCTCTAATAGTTTTCGAGAAATCGCTGGTAGATCTCCCGGATGGTGAGTTACTACTATATATATATATTATATCATATTATATAATATATATATATATAATATATATATATATAATATACGATATATATTATATAATATATATATATTATAATTTTAAAATAATATTATTATATATATATATTATATATATATATATATATATATATATTATATAATTATAATATATGATATATTACATTCAAGAGACCCTAAGTGGGGTCAGATAATTACTGCGGTTAATGCAAAAAGTTTGTATATAATATATATATATATTATATATATATACTATATATATATATAAATTTTTGTTTATATATATATTAAATATATATATATATAATATATATATATATATTCTAAATATATGAAAGTTTCTGAGTAGCTAAGTCTAGTTGAAAAAAAGCGATCTTCCTGAAAATGAAGATTGTTAAAACGTCGGAAATGTTGTCAGATGTTTCATGCCATATTTAATCTCTCTGAGATTGCATTCGCAGAATAGAAACTTATTGTGTCTTCGTTTGAAGTTGTCAGGCGAAGGCCTTAAAACTGACAGTCTGTCATTGTTATACATTATTATTAAGTAAATATGTTTGACTTTATTTTTCATATTAGTTTATTCTTCGGACATATTCAAATAGTAAATTGTCATCTGTCAACCTAGTTTGTGTGTGTGGATATTTCACGGTTTCGTGAATTAATCATTCATTCATCATAATTAAGATGATATACATGCGCACATTGCTTTGTTGTTCAAGCCGTTAGAAGTCACAATTTTCACAAAAGGTTATATCTGCGTTTAACATCTCCATCTACTTAAATATTCATATTTAAGTAAATGTGTAATAAAACCCGATTGTTCAGGAACAGTCGCCTCTCAGGGTAAACTGAACTAAACTACCTATAGCAGGTAAAGTATATATATTCGATTCAATCGTTAAATCAGTTTCTCGGCGCAGAATATTTAAATAGTCGATTTTGCTTTCTAACGACAAAATTCATATACAATCACTGATTGTAATATTGATAATATAGGAGTAAATAGATAGTATATATATAGTATATATATATTACTATATATATATATATTATATTATATATAATATATATATATGATAATATATATATATATAATAATATTATATGATATATATATATAATATATATATATATATATGACTTATATATATATAATATATATATATATATATATATAATAATATATATATTATTAATATAATATATATAGTATATTTATATAGTATATGATATATATATAATAATAATATACTTATATATAATAATATTATATATAAGATATATATATATATATATATATATATATATATATATATAATATATATATACATATATATATTATATATTATATATATATATACTATAGTTATATATATATATATATATATATATATATATAGTATATATATATATATATAATAGATATATTAGATAATAATATTACAATAATAATATATATATATTAATATATATATATAAATACATATATATATATCATAGTATATAGATATATATATATATTTATATATTATATTATTGATATATATATATATAATATTATATTAATAATACATAATAAATATATATATATATATATAAATATATATATTATATATATTATATAATATATATAATATATTATTATATTATAAATATATATATATTATCCTTGATGTGTGGGTGAAAAGAATTTCCACACACGTACGTCCTGCATGTGTATGAGACGACTAAGAGAACAGTAGTAGCCTCGTTTTCGGTCAGGTTTTGTCCTGCTACGAACTTATTAAATACCAAAGAATGCTCACTGCGTGGCTCAGATTTTTGATAATATACTATATATATATATACTATATATAATAATATATATATATATATATATATATATATTATTATAAATATTATTTATATATTATTTATTTGTATAATATATAAATTAGATTATATATATATATATATATATATATATTATATTATATTATATCATATATATATATATTATAGATGAAGAAAGAAATTCATTTATTTGAGATTTTGAATGTGAAAATATTTTCATAAATTTTTTATATATATATCACTCACTGACCTAATATTTATAATTTTTTTTCATTTTATAATGTATCTAGTAAATCTTATCAGGAAGTGAAATATTATATATTAAATCATTTCTGACTCTTTTCTGAACTTTAAAAATTACTTCAATAAAAACGGAATTTCAATGGCATGCCCAAAATATTTCATGAACTGCATATTATAGCCTCAAAGGACATCATGAATCATACAATAAATCAGCGGAGGTTACAAGTTTTAAAATACTAATGAAAGATAAAAAAAAAGACGTTAATAGAGTAGAGAGAGAAGAGAGAGAGAGAGAGAGAGAGAGAGAAAAAAAAGAGAGAGAAAGAGAGAGAGGGAAGAGAGAGAGAGAGTAGACGAATGTACTGATATAATGGTAGGCGTAAGGACTTATAATATATTATATATATATATATATAATTATAGAATATATATATATATTATTATATTATATATATATAATATATAAATAGTATAAATGATATATGCACTTCAAACGTATTGAAAGATACCTCAGAGATTAAATAATTGACCAATTAAAAAGGGTTATTCCACCCTCTAGGTATCCCACGTACCCATACATGTGTGATGTAAAATCCTACCCTATCCTGCATCAAGAATACTAAGGAGGTATGAAGGTTCGAGATGGGTGTTTTCAAATTTTCGAAGATGCTAACGTTGCTTGGAAGACTTTGCACAGTAGAAAGATGAAGAAACTGAGTTTTTGAGACATTAAAAACAACCTTTTTCTGAATGACAAGATTAAAAATTTGAGTTAGAGTGTAGTCGATCCAAGGGTGTCCTTCTAACGTAAGGAATTTGATTCTGAGAGGAATATCTTTCAAAAATGAAGATTAACGAAGGGTGGATTCGTCATCATAAGAAAGGATAGGCGCCAAATTAGTAGAGGAGTTATTAATGAAAAGTTTAAAGGAAGTTGCAGATAGGACATAACCCTGAGGAACACCACTATTTATAAATTTGAAGGAAGAAATAGTGGCAATCTGCAGCAGCTGCTCTAGAATGACCGGAAAGGAAATGAAAGAGAAGGTTACAGAGACAGAAGGATACAATACCGAAAGATCGAAGTTAAGAAATCAAAGCTTTGTGCCTGACTCTATTAAAGGTTTTCCCTGTGTCTTGCGCCACAGTCAAAGATTCACTTAAATGCCGATGTAGAGCTTTTCTTACGAAAGTAATACAGGCGATCTGAGAAAACATTAGAAGCATTAGGAGGTTTCCAAATCTTCATGTTTTAAGGATAGATTCGAAAACCTTAGTAAGAACAGAATTTAAAACGATGGAACGATAGTTTGATGGTTGCGAGAGATTCCATCTTTGAGGGTTGAGAAATATTCTCTCTTTGAAGGTTGAGAGGGATTCCCTCTTTTCATCATGGACTGAATTTTTGAATTTGAAAATAAAAATATTTTGAACTTGCAAAAAAATTAAATAGATAAAAAAATTTTAAATTTTGATCCATGCCCACAAACAAAGCTGTTTGTCACACAAAAAAATTATCTTATTAAATATGTATATCTCTCTTAACTACAAACTTCCTAAAATTATCATTCTCGCAATTTTTCAATTTTCAAAACCATTTATACTTGGGTTCGATTCGTCCATTACTGTGATTTTTTTTTCAAAAATAAAATATGTTGTAGAATAACGTTTCTGATAATGGACCTCTATTCGTTTAAATCAAGTTTTAAATCATTTCGGAAATATTGTAGGAGGTGAACTCCAAAATGTTAAAAGCATAGTTTTTCTTCAAATGAAAATTCAAAGAAAATCAAAAGAAATACAGAAAAATACCTGAAGTCGAAGTTTTAGGGGTTAAAAAAAAGATGCAATCTGCTTTTTATTAGGTGCAAATTAAATGAAATTTTTAAAAAAATGTCATTTCCAGTTTGGAGCTGAGACCGAAAACTGTCATAGACAAAATCAAAACCTGTCAATTAGAGGCAAAGGTTAGAGCAAAGAGTTCAGGTTTAGTGGAAGGCATAACTGCAGTTGTGCCGTCGGAAGATACTTGAGAAGAGAAAGAGGAAAAAACAAAGGAAGAGATTATATTCTTAGCAAAATGACAAATAGAGTCTGTGGAAGAGGAATCAGTAAGATTATTGCATTTCTTGCGGAGAAAAAGAGTTTGTAACCTTATGAAAAATAGAATTTAAAGGATGAAGGATAAGTTTGTGAGTTTATGGAATAATGCCTAATGGCAGCTTTCTTGTGGCGAATAGTACCAGAACAAACAGAGTTAAACCATGGTTTGTTAGCTGTAGTTGAAAGGACAGAGAAGTTAAAGTACTCCTCCATACCAGAGGAAGTCGACTCAGTAATGAGCTCAGCACACTCCGAGTGACCCCTCCCACGATAACAGTAGTCACTCCATGAGATATCAAAAATGTCCGACCGCAAGTCCGACCAGTTAACAGCACCAAATTGACATGAACATTTCCTCACCGTAGCTGGGGTGTTTCGTACGGAAGACTTGAAGAGGTAGAACAGAATATGAAGATAAGAGAAGTTGATCTGGAGAAACCTAGAGGAGGAAAGAGTTTAACAGAATAAGGAGAACAATGAGAGGTTACGAAAAGGTCTAGAACGTTGAATTTATCATCAAGGCGATCAGGAATGCGAATAGGAATCTGCACCACCTGCTAAAAGTCTTTCTGGATAGAACAGTGGCAGGAAAATTCACAAGTTGTATCTTGATAATTAAGTGATAGCCATTAGTTGTGAAAGCTTAGTCACTAGATTTAAGAAAAAGGTGAAGAGAGAATGTGCTCAAAACTTGGAGCTTAGGTAATCGAAGAATATTAGGATATATATATTATATATATATATATATATATATATATAATATATATATATATATAATATATATTAGTATAATATATAGTAATATAGTATATATATATATAGTATATGATTAGTACAAAAATATTATAGTATATAAATATATATATTATATATTTATTATATTATCATATAATATATATATAGTATATATATTATATATATATATATATATATATTATAATATAGAATTATATATTATAATATATAATATTATATATATATTATATATATATATATTTATACATATATATATATATTAATACTATATATTAGTATATATATAGTATATATATTATATTATATATATATATATATATATATATATATATATATATAGTATATATAGATATATATAATATATATATATATCTTAATATATATATATATATATATTATATATATAATATATATATATATATATATATATATATAGTATATATATATTATATATATATATAATATATCATCATCACTCAGTCATCGATCATCATACTCATTCAGTTCATCATCGTATCAGTCATCATTTCATCATTCCACCTCCTTTCCCCAAGACTCTTGTGACATTTACCGAAACAGAAAAGTATTAGAAGAAAATGACACAAGTCGAAAAGAAAGCCCAGTCTTACCCCCCCCCCTTTATACCTATTAGTGAGAACTCGTCGCAGTCAGAAATCCACCCCTAGAGCTTCACTGGTACCGCGACGGACCCATTCATGGCATCTCTTTTCAGATGTGGGTTCATCCCTTGGACCTTCATTTTAAATGAATAAGTCACAGGAGATTTTACTCTCAATCAGGGGGATTCGAACCTGGATCCGCGGTCGCTTGATGTTACAGTGAACGGGCGCTCTAACCACATGACCATCCAACGTTCCCAAAAAGAACACCTTCAGAATAGTTTTTAAAGCACCCGGGTTTTTCATTCCCATAATTGCTGAGGTACTCAAAGGCCTGGCCCCATCAAAGGCTGGCCTGAGGTCCTCTATTTAGGGGATTTCAATGTACACAACACTGAATGGTTGGGGTCCTCTCATACTGATTTAGGAGGGGAGGAGGCCGAATCCTTCAGCATTCTCAACGATCTGGAGCAACTAATTAAAGAACCCACACATTCCGGATCGTCCAACCCAATCTTGAACACACTTGACCTATGTATTCACCGACTAGTCATTAATCTCTTATCAATACCACATCTTCAGCTTCCTATTGGTAAATCTGACCACATTCGTTATAATCTCTTATTTTAATACTTCTCTTCCAATAACAGATCCACTCCTGGCCTACGCATTTTTGAATCTGGACTTGATCCGCCGATAGGGGGCCTGGCGTTGCTTCTTACCTAACTATAATTGAATGACTTGTTTTGTCTCTGGTGACGCGTTCAACTTCTGCGAAAAGGTGGAGCTGTAAATTGGTTGATGGATAAGCAGGTTCATCCTTCTTCGACTAACATATCTTTCTCTATTCATAATCCATGGTTCGATCGCGCTTGTTCTCTGGCCATTAAGGCTAGAGACAGTGCGTATTGGGGGTGGAAAAATTTTCGTTTCTCCTATCACTCCTGCTAATTTTCGTTCAGCTAGAAATCGTGCAGGGATACTCTTCGACGAGCAAGCGGGCTTTTCATCAAACGAAAGTGCGGCTAAACTCCTCCTAGTTCTGCCCACTGACATAATCTTTCGGCCTCTTGTCATAAACATCTCTAACAACTTCTGTTAATCTGCCTTTATCCTTCCCTCCTCTTATTCGATCTGATGGGTCTGTTGTGCTAATTTTCCAACTAAAAAGGCCAATCTCTTCGGCCTCCTATTTTCCTCTAGACGTCAACCCTGGACGATTCTGGCATTGAGGGAGAGTGCTTCCGTGCTGGCCCCTTCCCTCGTTCAACTTATATTCTCTATGTCTCGTAATACTAACATTTCTCGTCAGGTTGGAAGCACGCGCACATGTCAACCTATTCCGAAAAAGGAAGCCGGCTCTGATTTGTCTAAACTATCACCTATAGCTTCTCACTTGTATTCTAGCTAAGATCTTTGAACTCTTTCTTTCAAACTCTCATCTTAGATCATCTGAATTCTCATTTCATTATTTCCGATCGCCATTACTGCTTTCGGCGCTCGAGGTCTACGGCGGTATACTTTCCTATCTTACTGATTTATGGTTTTCCGCTCTTTAGAACTACGGGAGACCTTTCGTGGGTGAGCGCTTAACATATCGATATAGCATGTATTGTGACCGGTATGGCACGCGTCTCTGCTCTCCAAGCTCCCTCCTTTGATTTCCTCCTTCTACTTTGCTTACTGTATGTCTTAGTTATCTTTCTAAACGCTCTAATATTTCGGCTTGTTGTGATTAGGACCGACTTGCTTCTTCCTTTTTCTGTCAATAGTGGTTCCTCAGGGTTCTGTCTTATCTCCTACTTTATTCCGTACTTTTCATTTAAGTGATTCTTCTCTACCTAGTACATCTAATACTTCTATCCAGGTCATAATGGCCGATGATCTCGACCGCATCATTCTTACATCGTTCATTATCTGACTCCTTCTTTACTTCTAGATTGTTTCTCTTTCTCAATATTTACGATTCTATTCTCGTCGTTATTCATTGCGAGAAAGAATGTTCGGTGCGTTCGTCTTAAGCCTTGATGAAATTCAATCTTTAAAAGTCAACTATCTATAAATCTCCTTCTCTAAGTACGACACTTCTAACTTCCTATCTTCTTTCGAATGGTTCTCCTCCGTCTCTCTCTGTGGACAATGTAAACATCTTGCGCCCTTAACATACACAAAAAATATGTCTTGGAACCTCACATCACAATGGTTGCTAGGGTGGCCTCAAAGGAAAACTGGGGTTCTTGTGTTAGACTGCGGATTACTTTTTTCCTTCTTCATCAGTTGCCTCCATTGCTTATATAAGGGCCTCTCCGCTTCTTTGTATGGAGCTACTGCTCATCCATATCTGGGGGGGAGGGCTCCGGGTTTCACCCGGCGTGATAGGTGAGTGCAAAGCGCAAGAAGAACTTCATAAACTGTTCCGCACTTTCAGTTCACTTGACCCTCTATCTATTGCGCGCGATGTTGCGTGCTTTATCGCTTTTCTATGAAGATACCGCAGCGGCAAAGTGTGCTCGGGGAACTTACACTCGCGTACCAACCACCTTACCTGGCCTCGTAGTACTTGGGGTGCTGGTCTGTGTCACGCACATTGAATTTGTGGTTGATACTTGGTAACTCCAGTGGCTTATTCGCTGCGGTGCTTCCTTCTTGCCTGCCACCTCTGTGGAATTCTCTTCAATCTTCTGTTTCCTTGCTGAAATTTAATCTCCCTCCACTTCAAGAGTCCTAGGTCTCGTGGTATCTTGCGTAATTTAACGTTAGCTGGTTAGACTTCTGGGCGTAGTTGCAAACCCCCTCCTTGAATAGGGCTCTGCTCATGAGTGGTTGGTGACAACTGTAAAAAAAAAAAAAAAAAAAAAAAAAAAAAAAAAAAAAAAAAAAAAAAACATTACCTCATGTAAGACCCTAACGCACTAAAAGACTTCACAGTCCCTTTACGTCCAACCAACGATTTAATTGCCAACACAGCAATTTCCCGCCATCACCAACTAGCCCACCAACACTCTGTTCATCGCTTCCTTTTAAGCAACATAATACCCAAATTTAAACTCAGAGACTTGTTCCAGCTGCTCACCATGCAACATAACTTCACACCGAGGGACTGTCCTCATCGCACCATAACACTTACTTGCTCTTATCTACGCTTACTTTCAAACCTCTCCTTTTACACCCCCTGCCAAATCTCTCTACCATCCTCTCAAACTCTCTTCAGATTCACAGTACAAACCAAATCACCGTATAATAGCGTAGGCACAGCCTCCACTCTCTTCCATGGCTCCATCATTTAAACCCCTCCATTACTCCTGCCACCGCCAACCTATAATTTCTCTTCATAACCCCATCCATGTACAAATTAAATAACCAAGGAGACATAACAATCCCTGCTTCACTCCGCTATTAATATTAAACCAATCACTTTTGATACCATTTATTCTTCACTATCGTCTTACATTACTTTTATTCCATTCAGAATCCTACAACAGCACCATATATCACTAACACCTTGCCATAGAGACTTCCTAATTAATCCTATCAGTATGCCTGTTGCAAATACATAAAACTTAAATACAATTTATTCTTTTTCCCCTCATTATCTCAATTATTTGTTTCACTGTAAAGATTTGATCCACACATCCTCTACCACTCCTAAACGCCTTTCTCCACTCCTAAACACCTTGTTCTCAACCAATCAGTCCTTTAGTCACTCGACGCACTCTTTCGACCAAAATATCAGCATATATCTTCCCTACAACACTAAATAAAGTAATTCCCCTATAATTTCTGCAATTACCCTTATATCCTTTACCCATTACTGGTCTCCTATAATCCCTCGGAACTATACTCTCCATAAACGCTTTTGTTACTGAACTTCAAATCCAATCAATCACCATCTCGACCTCCGCTTTCTTGATCATTTTCCCAGTAATTCATTCTATACTGCAGATTTACCATTCTTCTACTTTCTCACTCTACTCATTACCTCCTCCTTACTAATGATCTCATTATTGCCACTGTTTTTCAGATTTTCGAAGTGTTCCTTCCACACTCCCCTCACATCCATTTCATCAGTTACGAATCAGCCGCATCTCCTAGTTGCCTCAGTTCTAGCATTACTACCCTTTTTTTCTCATTCTTAGACTTTCCGGCTTCCTTCCAGAATATGAAATAGTCCCTTGTAAGTCCCATTCTCCTCTTCAAACTGTTATTTACCTCTTTATTCCTCCTATATCTTTCAGAATTTCTTTTTTCTTCCTTATATAATTTCCAAACATCTTTCTTTTGAAACTTAATAATACTCTTGCTGCCCTTCTGTTAATATTTGTTTTTTTGTCTTTCTTTTTTGTATTCTTCATCAACAGTTACACCTCAACCACGCTTCGTGGGCTTTTTGATTTTAACGCTCGCATCAAACCTCTTCATTCCACCACTCACTGTTAACATTCTTAATTCCTACTTTAGAACACCCACATATTTCCTTTGCTTTGCTAACAACTTATTCCTTCATTTGCTCCCAGATTTGTTCAGTTTCAACTTTTCACATTCAACTGATTTCTTGCAAGAGCTCTTAAATACTTATTCTTATTACCTTGTGTCACTTAACTTCTCACTCTTTAATTTACCCACTTCCCTTCATATTCCCCTTTCTCTCATCCAAAGACCCACCCACTAAGCTTAATTTTCATAAACATACATAATGATCCGGATAATCCCATCTTAACTCCCGCACTGATTAACATCCAACCACTTTCGTTCAACAATCTCCTCTTCAACCAACACAAAAAATTTCAGAT
>JABUQX010101180.1:0-30000 GCA_015478945.1 Trachelipus rathkii | reverse complement strand
AGACTAAAAGATTTAACTTTTTTCCAAAATATAAAATTATTATATGCTTTTTAAATGACAATTCTAGCTATAACCAGCTGGCAAAACGGTACGTTGCACGGTACGCATAACTCTTTTAAATTCGAATTTTTCACTTTCATTTAATGAAAGAGGAACAAATCTGTTGAGGAAAGCCTCTTTCTTTGAGGCAATTTCTATGTACAAATAAACATCCTTTATCACCAACGAAGATCTTCTTCAATTAACTTTAAATAACTGCAATTAACATTAACGTTCTTGAGTTCCACAGGAAATGGAAAGTTAATTATTACAAATTACTCTCTGAGAGAAACTCTAAATCACATCTGAGAATTGGGTTTCTTCATTCTTTGTGTGTTTCTTCATTCTTTGTGTGTTTCTTCATTCTTTGTGTGTTTCTTCATTCTTTGTGTGTTTCTTCATTCTTTGCTTGCTTATCTCCGAGATTTGAACAGCGCGCAAACGACTTTCAAAGAAGTTTGACAACACAGATTAAGATTACATTTGAGCAAGTTCAATTTTTTTTCGTAAATCTTGAGAGAGAGAGAGAGAGAGAGAGAGAGAGAGGAGAGAGAGAGAGAGAGAGAGAGAGAGAGAAGGGAGAGAGAGAGAGAGAGAGAGAGAGAGAGAGAGAGAGAGAGAGAGATGAGGAGTTGACATTAGATATAATGTACGGACAGAGAAATTGAAAGATAATAAATTTTTATAGGAAAACAATTTTTTTTAACAAAATGAAAAGTTTATTTCAACTGTTTCATATATATCTATATATATTATAATATATATATATATATATAATATATTATATATATATATATAATATATATATATATATATATATATATATATATATATATATATATTAATATATATATATATATATATATATATATATGTTATATAAATATATATATATATATATTATATATATATATATATATATTATATATATCATATATATATTATATAATATATATGTATTATATATATATTATATATTATTTATATATATATAATATATTAATATATATATATAAATATATATATTTTATATATATATATATATATATATATATATCCTTTGTTATTAAACTTTCCATATCTCTCTTCGATATCTTTCCTCTCCCTCTAATTTCGTCCATTTCTTTCCCAATAAACATTTCTTTTTCCAGTTGGTATCAATGTCAGTAGTAGGGAGGGGATTTTCGTTCGAAATGACCTTGAACTACCTGAACCTTTGACTGACCTTGACCTTTTTTGAACCCTTGACCTTTTTTGAGCCCAAATTTTTTTACCTGACCTTGGACCTTTTTGGGGCCTTTGACCTTTTTTGGACTTTACCTTTTTGGGGCCTTTACCTTTTTGAGCCTTTGACCTTTTTGGGCCTTTACCTTTTTGGGCCTTAGACCTTTTTGGGCCTTTACCTTTTTTGGGCCTAGACCTTTCTTTCGACCAAGCCTTTGGGTCTTTCCATGGGTCATTTTTGGGCCACGGGTTTTTTGGAACCCTAAATTTTTTTTGGAGAACCTAATTTTTTAAGAGAACCCTAATTTTTGAGAAACCTAATTTTTTGAGAAACCCAAATTTTTTGAAAACCCAAATTTTTTGGCAACCCTAAATTTTTCGGGGCAACCCTAATTTTTGGCAACCCTTAGAAGTAAGGGTTGCGGCCAAAGGTTTGCGTCAAGCAACCGTTGTAAACGTATTATCCCCTATTTTACGCCCCCTAATTTTTTCGAAAACCATGGGTCATTTTTTGCCAACGGTAATTTTTTGTCCTTCCTTTAGGGCTTAGCCCTTTTTGAATGTCTTAACCTTTGTTTTGACCAACCCTTTTGATATTCCATGGGTCATCTTTTTGCCCACCACGGTAATTTCTTGCTACCCTTTGGTATTCCATGGGTCAATTTTGGGCCCACGGTGATTTTTTTAACGCCATCGTGGGCCACCCGTCACTATTTGTTCCTAACTTTGTACGATGCTATGGACTAACCTACTTGAACACCTACACAGTGCGCGTGGCGCACACACACACACACACACACAGCAGGATTTACTTACACTTATACGACATTCACTAATGACAACTTACATTTTAACCCCATGACACTCTACATTTACACTTATATTCACGTACAAACACGCACACACATACACACCCTTTGGTATTCCATGGGTCATTTTTGCCCCACGGTCAATTTTTTCAAAACAACCCTTTGGTATCCTGGTCAATTTTGGACCCACGGTAATTTTTTTGTCTTCCTTTAGGGGCTTAGCCCTATTTTTTTGGCGTCTTTACCTTGTTTGACCACGATATTCGGACTTGACCTTGCAATATACCATGGGTCAATTTTGAACCACCTTACTTGATGGCTTTGATGGTTCCCAAATCACCGTAAGAAGTATCTAGTGATGTTCTATAGTGTTCTATGAGTATTAGATGAGTGCCAAGTGAGTGCGCAGGTTGAGTGCAGTGAGTGCCAAGTGAAGGCCAATGAGTGCCAAGTGAGTGCCAATTGAGTGCCAAGTGAGTGCCACATAGTCCCAAGTGAGTGCCACATAGTGCCAACTGAGTGCCACTTTTTTTCAGCCTTTTCTAGCCTCCCCTGATCCCCGAATACCTAATATGGGTGTCTACCCCTAGTTAATAAGGTATGAGGAATCGATTGGTATATTACAATTTAGGATGCTTACCTACTATGAGTTAGTCTTTTTCTAACACTTTAGCATACACCTACACTACGACACTTATACACACATTCACTATGAACACTTATACACACTAATGCACACTTACATTAAACCAATACACTTACCTCACCCACGAACAGATAACTTACACTTACACTACACTCACTCGCATATTTTGATAACCTCACACCTTTTGGGATGCCTCCAACTTATGATGCTCAACTTTGATGCCCCCAGCTTTGATGCCTCAGCTTGATGCCTCAACTTTGAAAGTTCATCTTTGATGACTCATCTTTTCGATGACGTCATCTTTGATACCATCTATTTGATGATTCAATCTTTGATGGAAATCACTTTGATGACTCTTTTTGTCTACCTCTACAGATTCATAAGCTGCCACCACGGCGCAGCAAGCTACCCCGCAAAGGTGGAGGCCCGCACCCAAGCAGGTGCGACCAGCCGCGCGAATGAAAATTATATACTATAAAAATGAAAACGTTTTATTTCATGCTTTAAGCAATTTTTTATTAAAAGCATTTTCGCGAACCTAAAACTAACTCATTACAGACTATTATTTTTAACACATATATTTTTAACATTATTTTATTTAATACTTTTACTTAATACTTTTTAATTTATAAATTTTAAAAATTGTATAAGAAGAAAAAAAACCAGAGTGGCTGATCTATAAACATTTTATTTTACTAACAACTGTACGAAATTTATTAAAAACATTAACATTACATACCTAAAGCAGTAAACATGAAAGTTAAAGAGTAAAGCAGTAAAACAAAAACAATACTAATCCCTTAGGTGTTAGGCAACACTTCTTTTGGTTTTACTGTTTTACTGCTTTTAACTCATGTTTTATACTGCTTTAACTCATGTTTTAACTTTCTGCTTTATATGTTTTACGGCTTTAACTCACATATTTATTAACATTACATAACCTAAAGCAGTAATCAGTAAATCATAAGAGGTGTTACCTAACACCTAGGGGGGATAGTATGCTTTTGTTTTACTGCTTCTACTGCTTACTCCCAGTTTTTACTGTTTAACTCATGTTTTACTGCTTTAAAACTCATATGTTTTACTAGTTTAACTCACATATTCATTAACAATTACATACCTTAAAGCAGTAAATCAGTAAATCATCAGAGGTGTGACCTAACACTAGGGGGGATTAAGTTGCTTTTGTTTTACCTGCTTATACACTGCTTTTAACTCATGTTTTACTGCTTTAACTCAATGTTTTACTGCCTTTACACTCATAATGTTTTACTGCTTTAACTTCACATATTCATTAACATTAAATACCTTTACAAGCGTAAATCAGTAAATCCATAGAGGTGTGTGAAACACCAAGGGGGGGATTAGTATGCTTTTTGTTTTACTGCTTTACTGCTTTAATCATGTTTTACTGCTTTAACTCTGCTTTAACTGGCTTTAACTTTCTGCTTTCTGCTTTAAAACTCATTTTTACTGCTTTTAATTTCTGCTTTTACCTGCTTTTAACTTTCTGCTTTACTGGCTTTAACTTTCTGCTTTACTTGTTTTAACTTTCTGCTTTACTGTTTTACTCATATGTTTTATACATTCATGTTTTTTTATTTTGTTTTAATAACTTTTTATTTTTATTTTATTTTAATTTTTATTTATTTTTATTATTATTTTTATTATTTTACTTTTTATTATTTCTTATTATTTTTATTATATCTTAGTGTTATTTACTTCATGCCTTATTGTTATTATTATTTAGAACACGCAATACACACAACACACAACACACACACTACACACACACACATCACTTACACTTACACACATTCACTATGACAGTTATACACACATTCACTATGACACTTCATTTACCCATTAGACACTACATTTACACTTATACACATGTGCTCACCACACACACACACACACTTAACTTATACAACACATCACGTATGAATATTATACACACATTCATATGACACTTACATTTGTCCATAGACACCTACATTTACACTTACACTCACACGACAGATTTACTTACAACATGAATCCAGATTTACTTTACACTCACACAGATCTTAACTTACACTCCACACAGTTTACTTACACCACAGATTTTACTTACATTGCACATAGATATTACACACACACAGTCACACACACACACCCACGCACCTCACTTACACATATAACGTATAATTTCTTAAAAAAAATTTTAATGTTTTAATTAAAAAGTACATTTATATTACTCATTCCAAATACAACTAAAATTATTTCAAAGTTTTCTTTAAGAGATATTGTAACCTTTTTCCTTTTGACAAATAAAGTTATTATTGAACTTTAATATACTTTTGTTCATAATTTACATAATTATTCAGTTTTAACATTCCTTTTACTAAAAAATTCTTATGAAAATTTATTAAAAAACATGCATATATTTTACGTTTACTTAAAGGCCAATCAAATCAGTAAATCAGTAAGTCAGCCCCAAGCACCTTCCCTCTACACAAGCTATGCCACGTTTTGTTCTTTGACTTACTGCTTTACATATCTTAGCCATGTAATAAGTTAATAAAAATTAACAAAATAAGTTCTTCTCTGCTAACATAACATGTATTTTATTAAAATCATTCTAAGTTTTTTATTTAAAAATAACAATTATTCACTTACATTTTATTCTTCACTCGTTATAACTAAAAAATTTTCAAAGTTTTTTAAATAATTCGGGTTTCTTTATTATTATTATTATATCTATGTACATTGACAATCCATTACGAGAAAACACAACTACCCGCACTCCTTAAGAATACGAAACTGACCCTCTCTCTCTATAAAATATGTTGAAAATAACTACTTTAGGTCTAAATTTGGATAATCCTTTTTGTAACCCGGGGCGGTTTTTACGCCTAATTCCAGGTCAAAATATATTTCAACTGACGCTTTTTCTGTAAAATGTGGTCAATAACTACGTTAGGCCTAAATTTGGGCCTAAATTTAGGATAATCCTTTTTGTAGACGGGCTAATTTAATCCTATAAGGTCCAAAAGTATTTTTCCGATAGAAAAGAATCATGTGTTATTATTATTTTTATAAATACTATTTCAAGAAACCTGCTGGATCGGTAAGATCCTTTAAGAGGTAAAAAGGAATGTTCTTTCCTTCTTGTGATTGGTGGGTATCCTTATCTTATATTGACCTCGTATGTGAATTAGTCGAGAAATATGTTTATCGTCTTTTGAAAATTAACTTTGGTTTCTTTAAACTTGTATTTGAGCGGTGTGTGTTTTATTATCTTTTCGACCCAAACTCATTTTAAAATCATAGTCATTTAGCTGTTAAGCGGTGCACAAGTTACCTGATTTGTATTAAAAGTGTTTTTAATTTTTAACTAAGTATATCATTAATTTCTAATAATACTTACATTGAGGAATATTATTAATTTTCACTAGAATAGATAATAATTTTAATTCACTAGTTCATAAGCTAACCACCAGGGCTCAGCATGAGCCCATCCCGCAAAGGCAGCCAACCCGCACCCGCTGGTGCGTCCCCGCCGCGTCCCCGCCGCCGCGTGCGCCCGAAGGCGCAATATTTCCGGCGTAACCTCGCCGCGTGCGCCCGCAGGCCCAATATTTTTATTATTGAATTTGAAATATATATATATATTATATATATATATATATATTATATATATATATTATATATATATATATATATATATATATATATATTATATATATATGTCTATGTGTATGTGCGTATGTGTGTAAGTGTCTATGGGCGAACGTAAGTGTCTATGTGTATGTGCGTATGTGTGAATAAGAGATATAGTGTATGTGTGTATAAGTGTAAGTGTAAGTGTCTATGGTAAATGTAACTGCTTATAAGCTGAATCATCAATTAGGTTTTTTTTTGGGTTAAATTCAAAGATGACGCCATCAAAGTGAGTCATCAAGATGAACCAACTAAAGCTTGAGGTACAAAGCTAGTTATTAAAGTTGAGGCATCAAAGTGAGGCATTCAAAAAAGCTGAGGTATCAAAGTTGAACGTGCAACAAAAGCTGAGCTAAAAGTTGAGGCATCAAAACTGAAACATCAAAGTTGAGGCATCAACTTTAATATCAAAGTTGAGGTATCAAAAGCTGAGGATTAAAGTTGAGGGATCAAAATATCGAGTGGGTGGGTGCGTAAGTGAAGTGTGGTGTGTGTTGTGTGTGTGTGTGTGTCGTGTGTGCTGTGTTGTGTGTGTGTGAGTGTGTGCATGTGTATTCTAAATAATAATACAATAAGCATGACAGTAAATAACACCTAAGTATAATATAAAATTAAATGTTTTAATAAATTATACGCTATATGTGTAAGTGAAGTGTGCGTGTGGTGTGGTGTGTGTGTTGTATGTGTGCGGCTGTGTTTTGTGTATTGTGTGTTCTAAATAATAATAACATAGGCATGAAGTAAATAAACTAAAGTATCATAAAATAAAATAAATTGCTTTAATAAATTATACCGTTATTGTGTATCTGGGCGTGCCGTAGGGATCATGATTAGCGTCTGGTGAAGTTGTGATGTAAAGATATTGCCCAGAATGGATTGCGCGCTGCGGGTAGGGCAAGAAACCTTCGCGGAAGCCAGCGACATGCGGGTGACGCGGCCGTCGCGGGGACGCGGTGGCATACGTCACAAGCCACTGGCGGGGTTTGGAACCTGCCTCACTTTGCGGTGGGGCTCATGCTGAGCCCTGGTGGTTACCTTATGACTAGTGAATTATTATTATCTATTCTAGTGATTTACATACTTATATATATATATTATTATAAATATGAAAATCTTATAATAAAACACTTTTAATACAATCAGATAACTGTGCACCGCTTAACAGCTAAAATGACTATGTTTTTAAAATGAGTTTGGGTCTTAAAGATAATAAAACACACACCTGCTCAATACAAGTTTAAAGAACAAAGTTAATTTTCAAAAGACGATAAAATAATTCTGGACCAATCCACATACGAGGTCATATAGCGATAAGGATTACCCCGACATCACCAGTAAGGAAAACATTTCCTTTTTCCCTGCTTAAAGGATCTTACCGATCACGCAATGTTTCAAGTTGAGAATATAAGTATATAAAAATAATAATAAAATGATTCTTCGACTCCTATAACGGGATACCCTTTTGACCTGGTATCTAGGATCTACTTCAAGCCCCCGTCTACAAAAGAGATATATAAATAAAATTTAGGCCTAAATTTAGGCCTAATGTTAGATATATAAGCAAAAAACACATTTTAACCCAGAAAAAGGTTCAGTTTGAAATATCAATTTTGACTGGAATTAGGCTTTTAAATCGCCGCCGGGTTACAAAAAGGATTATCCTAAATTAGATGATACAAGTTAATTTCAAACACATTTTACGAAGAGAGAGGATCAGTTTCGTATTGTAAGGAGTGCGGGGTAGGTTGTGTTTTCTCGGTGATGGTTGTCACACCTCAGTACATAAGATAATAATACATATAATAAAGAAAACCGAATTATTTAAAAAACTTTGAAATTATTTTTAAGTTAACATCGAGTGAATAAATAAATGTAAGTGAATTTGTTATTTTTAAATATATAGATAGATATATATATATATTAAAATAACATGTTAACATTTAAAAAGAATTATTTTGTTATTTTTTTACTTATTACATGGCTAGATTGTGGTGTATACAAGAGAACAAAAAGATGAATATACTTGGTGAGGGGGTGCTGGGGGCTGACTTACTGAATTCTACTGAACTCCTTATTGAGTTCTAGGTACCGTCAAACTATATTTCCTTTAATAAAATTTTCATAAAATTTTAGTAAAAGCTTATTTATAATAGATAGACATCTCATACACAAATTTATAACAAAAAGATATTAACAGTTAATAACTCTTCTTTTGTTCAAAGATAATGTTTGATTTATTATAGAAGTTTTATATAAACTTTGAAATAAATTTGTTGTATTTGAAATGAGTATTTATATGTATACATATATATACATACACATAAAATGTTTTAATCAATTATACGTTATATGTGTAAGCTGAGTCGTCAGGTGGGTGTGTGTTGGTGTGTGGTGTGTGTACACCTGTGTGCAAGATAGTTATAGATAATAATAGATGTGTGAGTGTAAAGTAAATTGTGTGAAGTGTAAATAAATCTGTGTCAGTGTGTAAATCTGTGTGTGAGTGTAAGTGTAAAAAAAAGATAGATGATATATGGACAACTGTAAGTGTCAATTAGATATGATATATAGCTGGGTGTAGATGTGTGTATAAGTGTAAGTGTGTGGTGTGTGTGTGTGAAATGTGTATAAGTGTAAATAGATAAGTGTCTTATGGGTAAATGTAAGTGGTCATAGGTGAAAGGTGTGTATAAGTGTCATAGTGAATGTGTGTATAAGTGTAAGGTGTATGTGTGTTCCGAATGTGTTCTGTTGTGTGTTGGCTATGGTTGTGATGTGTGTGTGTGGTGTGTGATGATGTGTGTCATAAGTGTGTTAATAATAATAACAATAGGCTAGAAGTAAATAACACTAAGTATAACAAAAATAATAAAATCAATAAAATAAATAATAAAATAATATAAAAATAATAAAAATAATATCAAAATAAATAAAAGTATTAAAAAAAACTAAAAAACATAATGTTAATCAATATATATGGGTTAAAACAGTAAAGCAGAAGGTTAAAACAGTAAAGCAGAAATTTAAAGCAGTAAAGCAGAAATTTAAAGCAGTAAGCAGAAAGTTAAAGCAGTAAAACATGAGTTAAAGCAGTAAGGCAGAAAGTTTAAAGCAGTAAAGCAGAAAGTTCAAAGCAGTAAAACTGAGCTTAAGCAGTAAAGGCAGTAAAACACAAGCATCTAATCCCCCTTGGTGTTAGGTCACCTCTATTGATTTAACTGATTTACTGCTTTTAAGGTATGTAATTAATGGAATAATGTGAGTTAAAGCAGTAAAAACATATGAGTTAAGCAGTAAAACAATGAGTTAAAGCAGTAAAACATGAGTTAAAGGACAGTAAAGCGTAAAACAAAAGCATACTAATCCCCCTAGGTGTTAAGGTCAGCACTCTATTATTTACTGATTTACTGTTTAAGGTATGTAATGTTTAATGGAATATGTGAGTTAAAGCAGTACAACATATGAGTTAAAGGCAGTCAAACATGAGTTAAAGCCGTAAAAACATGAGTTAAAGCAGTAAAGCAGCTACAACAAAAGCATACTACATCCCTAGGTGTTATGGTAACACCTCTATGATTTTACGATTTACTGTTTTAACGGTTGTACATGTTAATAAATATGTGAGTTAAAGCAGTAAAAATATTAGTTAAAACAGTAAAACATGAGTTAAAGCAGTAAAAACATGAGTTAAAAGCAGTAACAACAGTAAAAAATAGGGTGTTTGCCTAACACTAGGGATTAGTATGCGTTTGTTTTACTGCTTTACTGCTTTAACTTTCTGGTTTACTGCTTTTTTAGGGTATGTAATGTTAATGTTTTTTAATTAAATTTTTCGTACAGTTGTAGTAAAATAAATGTTTATATATCAGACACCCTGGTTTTTTTTCTTCTTACATAATTTTTAAAATTTATAAATTAAAAGTATTAAGTAAAAAGTATTCAGTAAAAATAGTAAAACAAATGTTAAAGCAGTAAAGCAGAAAGTTAAAGCAGTACAACATGAGTTAAAGCAGAAAGCAGTAAAAACAAAAGCATATTCTAATCCCCACTTTGGTGTTTAGGTCACAACCTCTATTGATTTACTGATTTACTGCTTTAAGGTATGTAATGTTACAATGAATATGTGAGTTAAGCAGGTAAAACTTATGAGTTAAAGCAGTAAAACATATGAGTTAAAGCAGTAAAACATGAAGTAAAGCAGAAGCAGTAAAACAAAGCATACTAATCCCCCTAGGTGTTTGGTAACACCTCTATTAAGTTATTGATAAAGACTTTAAGGTTTACAACTCTGTAAACAAACATAGTATTGCAAATATTAAACTATGAGTAAACGCTGTATGCAATTCTTCCAGAGTAATATTTTAGTTACCTCAGTAAAGCAGTAAAAAAAAGCATACTAATCCCCCTAGGTGTTAGGTTACACTCTATTGATTTATGGATTTACTGTTTTAAGGTATGTAATGTTATAATATGTGAGTTAAAGCAATAAAACATATAAGTTAAAACAGTAAAACTGGTAAACAGTAAACATGAGTTACAAGCATAAAACATGTAAAACATAGAGGTGTTGCTACACATAAGGGATTAGTAATGCGTTTTAATACTGCTTTAATGCTTTAATCCTTACTTTCGTAATGATAAAGGGCATCTAAACTTCTGTTTCAAATAAAATTTCGTCAGGTTTTTTTAAAATAAGTGTTTTAATATATCAGGCCTCTGGTTTTTTCTTCTTCATACATTTTTAAAATTTTATAAATTAACCAAATTATTAATAAAAAGGTATTAAGTAAAAATAATGTTATTAAATATATGAGTTAAAAATAGGTCTGTAATGAGTTACAGCTTTAGGTTCGCGAAAATGCTTTTAATAAAAATGTTTAGTATGAAATATAATGAATGACTTATAGTATATATATTTTTCATTCGCGCGCGGAATATTGCCCTGTGGTTGCGGGGCCTCCATCCTTCTGCGGGTGGGTGGGCTTGTGCGGCCTTGGGTGGGCAGCTTATGATTAGAGGTAGACAAGGAGATATGAGTCATCAACGGTGATTCATCAAAGATAAATTCATCAAATAGATGGTATCAAAGAACATGACGTCATCAAAGATGAGTATCAAAGATGAACCTTCAAGGGTTGAGCATCAAATGCTGAGGCTTTATGCTGGGATATAAAGTTTGAAGGGCATCAAAGTTGAGGCATCAAAGTTGATATTAAAATATCGAGTGTGTGAGTGTAAGTGGTAGTGTATCTGTGTGTGGGTGTGAGTGTAAGTGTATATGGTTTAATGTAAGTATCATAGTGTGTGAATAAGTGTCATAGTGAATGTGTGTATAAGTGTCGTAGTGTGTACTGTGTGTATAAGTGTTAGACAAAGACCTAACTCATAGTAGGAAGCCATCCTACATTGTAATCATACGCCAATCGAATCCTCATACTTATAACCTAGGGGGTAGACACCATATTAGGGCTATTCGGGGATCAGGGGAGGCTGGAAAAAGGCTTGAACAAAGTGGCACTCAGTTGGCACTAATGTGGCACTCACTTGCACTATGTGGCACTCAACTTGGCACTCATTGGCACTCCACTGGGCACATCATTGGCAGCTCATGGCACTCACTGGCGACTCACCTGAACTCAACGCTGCACTCTCTAATACTCATAGAACACTAATAGAACATCACTAGATACTTCTTACGGTGATTGGGAACCAGGAAGGACAAAAAATTACGGTGGGTCAAAATTGACCCATGGTATATGGCAAGGGTAAGGCCGAAATATCGTGGGTCAAACAAGGTAAAGACGCCAAAAAATAGGGCTAAGCCCCTAAAGGAAGGACAAAAAATTACCGTGGGTCAAAATTGACCCATGGAATACCAAAGGGTTGGTTGAAAATTACCGTGGGCAAAAATGACCCATGGAATACCAAAGGGTGTGTATGTGTGTGCGCACGCGCACGTGTGTATAAGTGTAAATGTAAGTGTCTATGGGTAAATGTAAGTGTCATAGTGAATGTCTGTATAAGTGTAAGTGTGTTGTGTGTGTGTGTGGTGGTGCGGCACGCGCACAGTGTGTAGGTGTTCAAGTTAGGGTAGGTCCATACATGCGTACAAGTTAGGAACGAAATATGTGACGGGTGGGCCACGAGTGGGTAAAAAATCACCGTGGGCCAAAATTGACCCATGAAGCCAAAGGGTAGCCAAAAATTACCGTGGGCAAAAAATGCCCATGGAAGATCAAAGGGTTGGTCAAACAAGGTTAAGACATCAAAAAGGGCTAAGCCCCTAAAGGAAGGACAAAAAATTACCGTGGGCAAAAAATGACCCATGGTCGAAAAATTAGGGGGCGTAAAATAGGGGGGTAATACGTACAACGGTTGCTGACGCAACCGTTTGGCGCAACCCTTCTTCGAAGGGTTGCCAAAAATTAGGGTTGCCGAAAAATTAGGGTTGCCAAAAAATTTGGGTTCTCAAAAAATTTGGGTTCTCAAAAAATTAGGGTTCTCAAAAAATTAGGGTTCTCTAAAAATTAGGGTTCTCAAAAAATTAGGGTTCTCAAAAATACCGTGGGCCAAAAATGACCCGGAAGACCAAAGGCTTGGTCGAAAAAAGGTTCTAGGCCCAAAAAAGGTAAAGGCCCAAAAAGGTCTAGGCCCAAAAAAGGTAAAGGCCCAAAAAGGTAAAGGCTCAAAAAGGTAAAGGCCCAAAAATAAAGTCCCAAAAAAGGTCAAAGGCCAAAAAAGGCAAGGTCAGGTAAAAAATTTGGGCTCAAAAAAGGTCAAGGTCAAAAAAGGTCAAGGTCAAAAAGGTCAAGGTCAGTCAAAGGTCAGGTAGGTGGTCAAGGTCATTTTCGAACGAAATCCCCTCCCTACTACTAATGTCAATGAAACTGACAGTTCCTTCCAGAAATTTGTATTTGCCCGCCACATTATTTATTATTATTATTATTATTATAATTATTATTATTATTATTATTATTATTATTATTATTATTATTATTATTATTAATTTATTATTTTTATTATATTACTATTAAGATCATTATTATTATTATTATTATTATTATTATTATTATTATTATTATTATTATTATTATTATTATTTTATTATTATTATTATTATTATTAATTTTTTATTTTTTTTGGCAAGTTCTTTCTTTTCTTCTAAATAATTCTTCATTTTCATAAGGAAATTTATTAAGGATTATTCTAGAATACCAAGAAGTTAAATATTGTACCAATATTTCGTCTGTATACTTCAGGCATGATCACGGTAACTATTTACAATGCAGTTTACAAATAATAAATTTCAAAATATAAAAAATATAAAATTATTTTACATTAGTTGTGAAGTTTAAAAAATAATTTCGAGGAAAAATCAAAAAGGCTTACATTATTTTGCAAATACAGCTATTATCATAGATACTAGGTGTACCTGCAAAACACTAAAATATTCCAAAAACATCCAAGCATTCATTCATTTCATTAAATTTTACATTGATGTTTGGCTTAAGTTTTTTAATAAAAAGAGATTCTGCTATACGAAGATAGTTGAAATTGCCAACTGGAAATAAGATTTTAAAACTACTAGTAATTTCATCTGTAAGAGGGAATTTGTGTTCCGTAGTGTAATGCTCCCATATTTTACCGGGTTAATACCTGTGTTGCATAATTCAGGTTCTTGGAGTGTTAGTTGTGTATTCCACATAAGAGGAATTACATCCTACTTATCGGCAATTAAATTGATACAAACATGACCTGTAATCTCGCAATGACCACGGGTACTAAAATCTGAGACGACTCGTCTCTGGTTTGTAAGTAGCTTCTTACATTTACACTTTTTTTTACTTTAGTTCGTTGACAATTATGATTATTTTTACTCTTCTGGTAAAGTTTGTCAAATCTAATGATTTAAAGTAAAAAGCTATCTTGCTTTCCATGTCAAGTGAATTTTTATTTAAAGTTGAAATGTTATTTTTAATTCTTTTAGAAGCTTTTCAATTTTAAATTGAGGGTAACATTGTTATTTAGTTTTTCGTCATTCTTATACTTCTTTATGGTAGGGAGTCACTTTTGGGGGGGTGGGGGGGGGGTGCCCCGCCCCCCCCGCCCAAACCCCTCATTTCCCGCTTATTTTTACATTGTTTGATTAAAGGGGGCGGCGGGCGGAGGGGGGGGGGGTTGTTTTTTGTTCGCCTTTATCAGAATGACCCCGTCCCCCGCGCTCCCCAGGAGTTCCCACGTTGAAATTATTTATAAGTTCTGTGTATTAGGGTTTTAATAATATATAGTTTATACCTTTCGCGTATACTAGAATCATAATTTGTGTATATATCTTTGTCTGTGCTTTTTTAACATTTACCTCTTTTATCACTCTACGCTTCTTAAAACAAAGTAAGACATCTAGGAATGCCAGTGATAGATTTTTAACATTTTCATAAGCGAAGTTTAGGACGGATAGTTGTTTAAGTCGTTCTATGAGGTTTTTTAAGTGATTTGTACTTTCAAATATGACAAATGTGTCATCGACGTATTTTAAATATGTCTTCGGATTAAATATGTTATTTCCATTCATAATTTCGTTTTCAATTTGAGACATGTAGAAATCGCGAACGTTGTGCCCAATGGGGATCCCATTGAAACATCATCTATTTTTGTGTAAAGGTTTCATTATTAAAATTACAAAGGGTTTCTGTAGTACAGATAGTTAAGAGCTTTTTAAAAATAGTTTTTTTTGCTATATTAGGTGCTGGTTTATCTCTGTTTTCATAAGCTTCCTTAAGTATAATGTCTATTGCTTTCTTAACTGAAACGTTAGTGAGCCATCTTTTCACATCGAGTGATACTCTATAATCAGAAAGGTGGAATTCTGTTTCAGTAATGTGCAAGAGAAATTAATCAGTAGATTTTACTATACATTTTTCATTTAAGTATGGAAGGACTTAGAAAATCCTTCCCTTCGTCCTATAATAAGTATGACTGCCACTGTCACTCATGACGTTGCACATTATATTAACAATATTGTGCGTCCATACTCAAATGATAAATTTATAGTAAAATCTACTGATGAATTTCTCTTGCAAATTATTGATAAAAAATTCCTCCATTCTGATTATATAGTATCTCTCGATATTGAAAGTCTGTTCACTAACGTTCCAGTTAATGAAACAATAGACATTATACTAAAGGAAGTTTTTGAGAACAGAGATAAACCACCACTTAAAATTGAAAAAACTAATTTAAAAAAATCTCTTAACTATCTGAACTACAGAAACCCCTTTTATCTTAATTATGAATCCTTTATACAAAAAGATGGTGTTTCGATGTGATCCCCATTGGGCCCAACGTTCACCGATTTCTACATGTCTTAGACTGAAAACCAAATTATGAATGAAAATAACATATTTAATCCGAAGACATATTTAAAATTGTCGATGACACATTTGTTATATTTGAAAGTTCAAATCACTTAAAAAACTATCATTCCTAAACCTCAACTGTATGAAGACTGTTAAAAATCAAAACTGGCATTCCTAGATGTTTTACTTTGTTTAAAAATGGTAGAGTCGAAAGAGAGGTAAAATTTAAAAGTACAGATAAAGGTTTATACACAATTATGATTCTAATATACCAGAAAGATATAAACTATCAGTTATGATTCTAATATACCAGAAAGATATAAACTATCAATTATTAAAACCCTAATCCACAGAGGTTATAAAATAGCTTCAACGTGGGAACTCTTTAACAAAAAGGTGATAAGAATAACGAAAAACTAATTTAATAATGGGTACCCTCAATTTAAAATAGAAATAGTTCTTAAAAGAACTATAAATAATATTTTAACTTCAAATAAAAATTCACTTGACTGGAAAGCAAGATAACTTTTTACATTAAATCTTTAAATTTGACAAACTTTGCCAGAGAAGAGCAAAAATTAATCATAATTGTAGTCATGTCAGAAGAAAGTGTAAATGTAAAAAGCTACTACAATTACTATTATTAATATTTTTATTATTATTATTTTTATTATTATCTATTATTATATTAATTATTATATAATTTTATTATTATTATTATTATTATTATTATTATTATTATTATTATTATTATTATTATTATTATTATTATTATTATTATTATTATTATTATTATTAACACGAGGCCCCAAAACCTGGTCCCTTCTTTTCCTCTAAAAGTAGTGAAAATTTAGTACATCTTACGTGCTCAGAGTTTCGAATTTACATTTATTAATTCATGAAATTTATTTCGTTTTTTTTGAGATTATCCTGCAACATAAATAATATATTAATGAGAACACTTTAAATATAACTTTAACTAACTATTATGTATTTTGAAATGAGGTGTGGGAAGTATTATTTATAGTTTACGGAAATAATAATAATAATAATAATAATAATAATAATAATAATAATAATAATAATAATAATAATAATAATAATAATAATAATAATAATAATAATAATAATAATAATAATAATAATAATAATAATAATAATAATAATAATAATAATAATAATAATAATAAATATTTTAAAATACAAAGAGATGCAAAACTACATTTTTAGAAAGTTATAGTGACTAGCTCAATTGTTTGATCGCCTTTTTTTCGCTTGCCACTTATACAACTCTCCTGTAATGCCCTTTAAAAGGTTCAACAGTTATGAATGAATGAAATATTCGTGCTTATCACTTACTATACACAGTTGTTCGGAAATAAGTTCGGATTTTAATCGAGAAAGTGAAATTTGAGTGACATGTTGAAACCAAGTTGATGAAGCTTATCTAAAAGGCTTTTTCACAATTTCAATATACTGTTCAACCTTTCTGTTGCCGTGAAAGCTATGACAAACGCTTTCGAATACCACCCAAGCTGCTTTCTTACTGTCACTAAAATATGCCTGAAGTTTTAGTCTTAGAAGATCACGAAAGTCGGTCAACGAAGATAGATCCCTGCTTAATTTTGGCAACACTCAGAAGGGAAAATTTATCCCTCATTTACTTGAACCCCCCTCCATTCTTATTTATCTCTTTAACAAAATTGAAGTTCCTATATTCCTATTTTTCCTATTCCTACAAAATTCTATTTTCATTAGTCCCAGTTTGATGCGTAAAGGAGCAAATAATTTTTAATTCAATTTAACTAGAGGACTATGAAGTACATTTTTAATTCCACTGCACAGACCTCTCGCTGGTTAGCTTTTCTTCTTGTTGTTCAAAGCCTTTACACGACTGTCTCAAAGGAAACAACAACAATATTTTGTGTATCCTGATTTCTTGCCTAGAAGTATCCCTGTGACTTTTAGGTCTCCATAGATATGCCATTGGAGCTCTTCATCCGTGATTCTTTTCAGAATTATTTCCATGTTTTCCTCTGTTTCCTTCACATAGACAGCATTGCCTACAGGAATAAAAGGAAGTGAATTACTATTGTGAAGTAAAACATTTTAAACTCAAATTTGAGTCTAAAAAAGTCTCCAGTCTTGTGGGTTGTACATAATTTAAAGAGGTCATCAATTCACAACAAAATAGAGGTTAATTATTTTCTTGAAGTACGATATCAAATCCTTTTCCTTACTTCTATACAAAGCCACTTTGGGAGATCCAGATCTCAAATTAGGTCACTTAATTCACCCTGAACAGGTTTGTCTTACTCACTTGGGTCAACTTGTTGAATATCAGGATCCCACGATTTTGCAGGTTCAGGTGCTTCTTCCCTTGTATTTTCCTCATCAACATTAACCTGCAGTTTGTACTCTTCTGGAGGCTGAGGTACTGGCAGATCATATCCAAGTGGAAATGGCCAGATAACAGATGAAATATTATGTATTTTCCTATAGACTTACTTTTTCTCAACATACCATGCTGCAACGGTAGAATCAAACAAAAAATAGCATTCACCTGTATGATTTTGGGGCTCCCACCAGATCATTTTTACTGCAAAATGGGTTGAATGTCTTTTTTTCCTTAGCCAACCACGAAGAGTCACTGTACTGGTATTACAACAAATGTGAGGTCCTCAAGACTTATCTTGATCTCTTACCTTGACGCCGAAATAAAGTAAGCGGTTTTAATGTGATGTGATCTGGCGTGTTTGGAAAAAAATGTCACTTAACCACACAATTAGCAATTAGGGTATTGTTAATACAGTTACGAGGCATTTTTTGAGCTTTGTTGTGATTTTACTCATAAGACATGAATAATTGAAAAATACGGCAAGAAAATATATTGAATGATTTGAACATTTGAAAGTTTAAAGACACTAAGAATTCACATGGGCTTATCGAGACCCTCCCAGTCAACTAGAGAAAATAGAACAAATTACCCAACATGCTCATGCAAAACCCACACAGCACCCTAGGGCTCATCAGTAACTTACATAGTATTCACATAGTCTACCATCAAAAGGAAAAACTATAGCTAAGGTACATGCTAGCCACATTACAAGCTTTAATAAGTTTGCCATAGTCATAACAAACAGTTTTACCTTAATAACTACCGTAACTAAAAACTCGCCAATTTGGCTTAGTTAAAATAAAAATAAAATAAAAATCTTTGGGAACAATCCGGATCCGGATTCGGATTCGAATTCAAGATCTTTTTATGGGTTCCGATTAGGATTCGACGATTTCAAAAAATCCCGGGTTCGGATTCAGATTCGGGTTCGAAGATTCCCACACACGCTGATTGCGATTCTCATTCGAATGCGAAAGCTGCCAGATTCGCCAATCACTGATATAATTTTATATATAATATTATATATATATATTATATTATATATAACTATATATATATATATATATATATATATATATACATTATATATATATCTATTATTATATATATATATATATATATATATACATATTAATATATTAATATATTATTATATAATAATATATTATTATTCTATATATATATATATATATATTATATATATATATATATATATATTATATATATATATAATATTTATATATATATTACTATATATATATATATATAATATATAATATTATTAAATATTATATTATATATATATATATATATATATATATATATATTATATTTATTATATATTAATTTATATATATATATATATATATTATTTATATATATATATATATATATAATATATATATATATATATTATATATATATATATATATAATGTATATATATATATATATTATATATATATATATATATAGATATATATATATTATATTATTATATATAAATTAAAAATTATTTATAATTTATTTAATATTATATATTATATATATATTATATATATATATATATATATATGGCTAAGAATTTCATCCTCTAACTCGTTAATGTATCCAATATAACTTATTTCATAATTTCGTCTAAGGGTGGAATTATCTGTGCCTATATTAACATTAACACTCCTGTTACACGTTCGTGAAATCTCGGAATCACTAATTTCGTGTTCTATCAGCTTACGGTTTGTATTTCTTCTTCTACAATCGCTTTTGTTGTTTTTTCGTTCTCTCTAACATAACAGATGTTCAACGCCTTTTATGAATATCGTACTGACTTCTCACAGACTGTTATATCTTCTCAATCATATAACTGAGGTCCTCTATTGTAGGGGCTTTCAATGTAACACACATGAATGGTTAGATTCCAGTTCATGTGGAAGAAGTGTGATTGATAGTAGTACAATTGCATGAGCACAAACGACTGGAGCAACTTCTTATTAAGCTAAGCTACAATGATGTAATCGTGAAGGTGTTGCCCGATTTTTGAATACGTACTATTTTTTCCCACTAGTCTTCTCTTTATCAAATACACACCTTCGCTCTTATTGGTAAATCTGACCACAACCTTATATCTCTTAATTTTAAATACTTCTCTCCAACAGCTCATCCTGTCCCGTGCGTTCTTTCTGGCACTTTGATTGGGCCGATGGGGGGTTTGAGCTGCTTCTACGCCTAACTATAATTGGAAATGACTGCTTTTTCCTCTTTGGTTGACGCTTCGGGCTTCGCCGACAGGTGGCGAGGCCCCCCTGCCAAATTTCCCCGTTTTTTTGAAAAAAATTGGGAAAACAGAAAAAAAAAAAAAAGGGCAAAAAAGGGGTTCCCCATTCTTCTTGGACTTAAATCTTTCTCTCTCATAATCCATGGTTCGAATGTATTTTCTTGCCATTCAGGCTAGAGACTGCGTATCGGGGGTGGAAAAAATTCTCGTTCTCTTATCACTCTCGCTAATTTTCATTTGGCTAGAAATCGTTTGCAGGGATACTCTTGACAAGCAAAGCGGCTTTCTTCAAAAGAAAGTGCGCTAACCTCCGCTTTGTTCTCCTACTGAAAAATCTTTCTGGCCTCTGCAAAAGCATCTCCAACAACTTCTGCAAATCTACTTTTCCTCCTCTTATTCGGATCCTGATGGCTCTGTTGCTACTCTCCAACTGAAAAGGCCCTCCTTTTTCCTCTAACTCAACCCTGGACGATTCTGGCATTGCCCTTCCTCCTCCTTCTCTTCTCAGGTGTCCTATGCTTTTGCCTTTGATTTACATTTTGATCGGGTGCATGGGCTGCTGAAACTATGACGTTAGGAAGGCGGGTGGCCGGAAGGGGCATTCTCCCCGAGTTTTGAGGATGTGTGCTTCCGTGCTAGGCCCCTGTCTCGTTAACTATATTCTCTATGCCTCAATACTAGACTTTTCCTCAGTGTGGGAAGCGCGCATATGTCCAAACTATTCCGAAAAAGGAGCCGCTCTATCCTTCTAACTATCGCCCCTATAGTTCTAACTGTATTCTATCTAAGATATTCTTGAAACCCTTCTCACTCATCTTCTCATTTCTTAGGAATTTGGAATTCTAATTCGTTCTTTCCGTTTTCGCCAGTAGGCTTTCAGGCTCGAGGTCTAACTGGTGATATAACTTTCCTATCCTAACGATTTTGGTTTTCCACCGCTTAAGGAATTAGCGGTTGAGCTTGCCGTGGTGGCGGCTTGACATACTCAAAGCTTTGAAACGGGTATCGGACTCGTCATACTCCCAGGCTAACCCTCTTTCGATCTTTTTCTTTTTTTGCTTACTTATGTCTAGCTTTCTTTCAAATCGCTCAATATCGGCTGTTGTTGCTTCTTTTTCTGTCCATAGTGGTGTTCCTCAGGGGTTCTGTCTTATCTCCTACTTTATTCTTGGCTTTTCATTAAGTGATCTGCTCGTCTGCAGCATTACCACTCTATCCACTCATTGAGCCGATGACTCGACCGCTTCATTCTTCAACTCATTTCAATCTGCTCCTTCTTTTACTTCTAGAATTGCTCTCGGGTCTTTATCCTTTTTCGATTCATTCCCGCTGGATTTCTGGATTAGAATTTTCCGGGTGGGGTCCGGTCTCAACCTTGTGAATTTTAATTCTTTAAAAACCCAACTTTCTACAAATCTCCCCTCTAAGACACCTCTAACTTTCCTATTCTCTTTCAGATGGTTCTCCCGTTTATTCTGTTGATAAATACAAACGTCCTTGGTCTTACATATAAACAAAAAATGTCTTGGAAACCTCACATCACAATGGTTGCTAGGGCGGCCTCAAAGAACTGGGAATTCTGTTTAGACTGCGAGACAGTTACTCTCCAGTTATATACAAGGGTCATCATCCACCCTTGTATGGGTACGCTCATATCTGGGGGCTCAGGTTTCACCCGGCTTTTTGGATAGGGTCCGAGTCAAAGGCAAAAAGTTTATAAATATCTGTCTTTCCTAGTTCACTTGACCTCTATCTTTGCGGCGCGATGTTGGTGCTTTATCTCTTTTTATAGGTACAGTAGCGGCAGGTGCTCGAGGGATTTCCACTCGCGTGCCACTCTTTAAGACGCCCCCGCTGCACAGGGGTGCTGTGTCGGACCTGAAGTTTTTGTGTTTATCCTTAGCAACTACAGGGTTGTACGCTGTGGTGCTTCTTTTTTTGCCGCCTCTGTTCTGTGGAATTCTCTTCCATCTTCTGTTTTTTCCTACTCAATTTAATCTCCCTCACTTTAAAGCCCGCGGTCTGTGCTCATCTGCGTAATTGCGTTAGATGAATTTTTAATTGAGTACACCCCTCCTTGAATAGGGCTTTTGCCCGTGAGCGTGGTGATACTGTAATATATATATATATTATATATATAATTATATATAATATTATATAATATATATATATATATATATATCACTATCTATATATAATTATATTATTATATAATATTTTTATATATTACTATAATTAAAGTAAAAGTTTATACACTTCTCAGTGAAGCTCAATTTCACATATATTATATTCTCTATTTCTATAGAATTTTAAGAGGTTTATTATCTCTAAAAATGTATAATTCTGATCTCTTCCCTCATCACTTTATAAAAAGCTCTTAAATTAAAAGTTTATAAACTTCACAATGAAGCTCACTTTCACATATATTTTATTCTTTATTTCTATAGAATTTTAAGAGGTTTATTATCTCTAAAAATGTATAATTCTGATCTCTTCCCTCGAACTTTGAGAAAAGTACTTCAGTGTGTTCTAATAGTATTATCTTCCAACTTAAGACAAGTTTTAATGTGTTCTTTTCTTCAACCTTCGTGAAGTGAAACTAACTCTTCGACAGAGTGCAAAACTAGTCATTGATGAAGTTAATATTTTTGGGAACAAAGCTCGTTTTCCGAGCAAGATGCTCAACCATTGGTTATGAAGTAAATTAGAAGATGTAATATGAAGAGATAAGAGCGTTGGCAGAAAAGCTCTAAGGAGCAAGTGAAGCTATAAAAAGAAATGAAAGTGCTTTTGTTTTTAAAACTTAGACAACTTGTTTGATATTGCTCATGGAAACGCTCTTACATTGATAAGCTGGAAGATAAACATTTCTTAGTAATAAAGGAAGAAGGTAGACAAGGATTTATGCATGGTATGGATTTCAATTGAACAGCAAAGGGAAAGAGAATTGAAAAACGGGAAGAAAGGAAAATGTTGCAGATTGAAAAAAATCGTTAAGTTCTAGAATTTGCAGGTGAATGTTAACAATAGTGTTCTTTTAATTGTTTTTAACTTTTCAAAATATTCATTGTACTCACTAACTTTAAAAACCTGAAAATTATTAATAATTTTATATCTGTAATATAATTTCATCTACAAATTATTGAAACACTTTAAAAATTTCCACGGGAAGCAGCTGCTTATGGTTTCAGCCCATCATCAAACGGTAGTTCATCACACTCTACCTCCACCTCTGACGAGGAGGTAGACTTTGAGCATCCTAGACCATCATCATCGAAGAAAGTAAGGTTAGAGGGTGCACAAAGCATAATTACTGAAAAAAATTGTTGCTGCTTTCGATAAATGTAAAGTAAGTGATAGGGATGCTGTTCATATTTTATCGGCAATAGCAGAAGCCCTTGGACTTCACGGTCATTCTTTATCCATAAGTCGCTCAACGATACAACGGTGTAGACAAACTTAACGCAAGAAAACAGCAGAGAAACTGATGCAGCATTTTCAAAATTTGAATTTTAATGCCGCGGTTGCTCACTGGAATTGGAAACTATTACCCAATTTAACCAGCAATGAAAAAGAGGACATGTAGACTAGCAATACAAGCGGAGATGCAGAACAGTTATTAGGCATTCCAGTCATAAAAAACTCGTCAGGTAGAGAACAAGCAACTGCAGTATATCAATGTCAGATAAAATAAAGGCCTGTGTTGGATACAATAAGCCTGTGTTTTCGATTCTACTTCTTTGAACTTAAGGTAGAGTAAATGGTGTCAGCGTTTTATTAGAACAAATGTTAGAAACAGATTTATTATATTTGCCATTTAGGCACCATATTTATGAATTAATTTTAAAGAGTGCTTTTGATACAATGACGCCTTCTTCTAATGACCCTGATATTCAGTTCTTTAAACGCTTTAAAGAATCTTGGCATAAAATCAACCAAATAAATCTTAAATCTGCGATGGAAGTCAAGCGTATTAATAAAATTTTGAAGCCCGAAGCTTGCGACATTCTTCGCTTTATAGAACAGGTAATGAAAACACAATTGCCTTGCAATGATTATAAAGAGCTATTAGTTCTTGCCCAATTATTCCTTGGAAGAAGAGGATCTGAACTTAAGGTTAGAGCTCCTGGAGCATTCCTTCATGCACGATGGACGGCAAAGAACATATACTGTTTAAAGATATTTTTATACAGGGATGAATTTACGTTAACGGTGAGAGAGAGAAATAGCGTTTCTGAGCTATGTTTATTTATAGTGAAACTTTATGTTAGAGCCTGCACATAAAGCTCCAAATCACGATCTTATTTTTCGTTAAAAAGCTAGTTATTTACAAAAATATAAATCGTGAAATATCTGAATCCGTACTTTCCAAAATTAAGAATCATATGTGGTATCTAAATCCAGAAATTTCCGCTTTAGCTTTCTTCGACAATGAAATATCAGTTAACGAAAAAAAGAACATGGTGCACGTTTTAAATAAAGAAGGGGTTTTGGCAGAAGTAAATTGGAAACTAAACAATAAATGAATTTGCGCTATTGCAAACAAGAAAATGCTTAACTTTATTTCACGACAAACAATTAGATTTTTTGAACGATTCAATCTACCTTCGGGTTTTCTTGAAAATGACCTACAAACATGGGAAACAAATGAACTATACAAACAATGTTTTCAATTTGCAATTCATTTAAAAGTCGTAAACGATATTGCCGAAAGAGGAATTAAATTATTACAAGAATATAAAAATAAATTAACCAAAAATGAGGAACAAAGAAACTACATTCTTACAGTTGTCAGCGCTTACCGTTAACGTTTCCCAAATATTAATAAAGAAACTATAGCTATAAATCTCTTTAATTAATTATACAATCAAAAGATAAACAAATAATATGAAAATCCATAATAATGTCATCCAAATTTATTATGATTTAAATAAATAAAATTTATCATTCTGAATGATTTTTTTCATATTTGAACCCTAAACCAAATTAAATAATATTTGAAATACATTTTAATTAATTAAACTTAACAAATAATATGAAATTGCATGATAATGTCAAATCCACTTTTAATTTGTTTTAAGTAAATAAGATTTTCCATTCTGGACGATTTTTTTTTTATTTTGTACCTACTTATCAAAAACCAAATTAAATAATACTTGAAATACCGTGTTTTTTCTTCAATAGGACCTATTTTGATGGGCGAGACCAAAGGAATTTTAAATTTTTAAAAATGGGCCACACTCATATATATATATTATATATATATTATATATATATATAATATATATATTTAGCATATATATATATATATATATATATATATTTATTTAAAAATAAGATATACAAACTTATATATATATATATATATATATATATATATATATATAGTATATATATATATAGTATATATATATATATATATATATATATATATATATATATATATATATATATATATATATATTATATATATATATATATATATATACATTATATATTATATATTATTAGTAGTATATATATATATAATATATATATAGTATATATTATATTACTATATATATATATATATATATATATATATATATAGTATATATAATATATATATTTATATATGTATGTAGGGTATATAGTATATATATATATATGTAGGTATAGTAGGGGTATGTATAGTATATATAATAGGAGTGAGGGATAGGGTATATATAGATATATACTATATATATGAGTGGTTGGTGACCAACTGCTAAAATATATATATATATATATTATATAGTATATAGTGTGGGATGTGCGTGTGAATGTGTATATATATATATAGATATATATTATTTATAGTATATTATATATATATATATATTATATATGTAGTATAATATATATATATATATATATATTTATTATTAATATTATATATATATATATATATAGTGAGGTATATATATATATATTATATATATATATATATATATATATATATATATAATATATATAGTATATATATTATATATATATATATATAGTGGTGGTGACAACTTGACTAAAATAGGGGGTGGAGGGGTATATAGGGGGGAGGAGGTAGGGAGTATATATATATATATATTATATATATTATATATATATATATATATATATATAACTATATATATATATATATATATATATATATAATATATATATATATAATTATAATATTTATATATATATAGGTTGACTAGATTACTTTAAACTTCTAAATTTTGTCACTATTGTATGTTGATCAATTTGCCCTATAAAATCTTTGGATGAATCACACTTTAAATATGGACCTTTAATAAATTATTACATTAATGCAAATAATTTCATCAATTACAAATGGAAATTATTAAATATACAGACACACTAGCCTTTCGTCCGTAAAATTATGACGGCTCTTTCAGGTGTAGTTTTTGGACTGACTGTGACAAGTCTTTAAAAAAATTGGATTGGGGCCCAAATTGGCTGCTGGAGTATTTTTTTCCATTTAGAGCGGGTTGTTATTTTGTTCTGAATCTTCTCTATAGTATTTTGTGTTTTGTCATTATTTTATTTTGTTAAAACTATATATTGTACATTTCACCCTGAATTTTGTTGAAGTTGTTACTGTTTTTATGCAAAAGATTCGATCCATTTTGCCTTTGTTGGTATCTGCATGCGCGTAGATTGATTGTTCCATTCCATCTATATTAATTCTGTGGTTTTGATTACTTCTGTGGTGGATTAGAGCTGAATTTTGGTTATCGATTGCCAGATCATGCCTGTGTTGGTATTTTCTTCTTGGTAATTCAATCGTCTCTCCAATATAAATATATGTACTGTTGTTTCATGGAACTTTGTAAATGCTTTGAGATTTTTTGTAGTTATTAAATTTATTTTGCCTTCACCAACTTTTGTTTAATGCATAGAGTGTTTGTGCATGAAGTTTAAGATTAATGGATTTTTGGGGGGTTAATATAGTTTTTTCCTATATATGGGATTACTGGGTAGCGTGGAACTGTGTAAATAGCGTCAACTCTCAAAATTATTTAGTTTATCTATTACCGTGGCTCGAAAGTCAGTCATTTCTGCCGAAAAATTCGTGCTCATGTTTTATTTGCTTTTTTATAAAAATAATTCGGCTGCATGCTCGTCTGGTTTATGATCGATGGATTTAAGGCCGGCCAAGGACCGCCAGAGGTGCCAATTTTTTTTTTAACTAAGACGAATACCCGAAGGGAGTTAAAGAGCGCGCAAAAGATGGAGATGAGGTGCAGGGTCTCTCTGGCCTTTATTTCAATATTACTCAATCTGCTTTCCTGAACCTTTTTAAGCATTTTAGTTATACTTCTTGGCGCCTTTTTAGCATTTTTCGGGTGGTATAAATTTCTGGCACCCGTTTTGTCGACCCACTTCTGTTTGTGATCGCAACTACTACAGTTATGGCTTATCGGTAATACGCGCTGGTTAAAATTTGGGTGGAGCGCTGTTATGTGTGACGTAACCTCTTTTACGACCGGCGGGATTTCGTCCCCCCCCCTCTGCTCGACCATCGTCGGCTCGCAGCCCCCTTAAAATATAGTTACTATATATAGTAGGGGGGTGAGGGGGGGTGGATATATAATAGTTATACTATTTATGGGTTAGGTTAGGTTAGGTTACGGTTATTTATGGTTTATAGTGAAGGTTATAGCGTATAGTAGTTAGGTGATTTACGGTATATATAGGCGTGATTAGCGTTATAGGTGTAGGTTATTATGAGTTATAGTGTTATGAGGTTAGTTAGGTTACTAGTGAGTATTAGGTTAGGTTAGCGTTAGGTTTAGTATAGTTATAGTAGTTAGGTATAGGTTATGGTTAGTTAGTGTTAGGTGAGTGTTATAGTATGATATATTAGCGTTATGGTTTATAGCAGTAGTGAGTTTAGTTGTAGTAGTTAGGTTATAGTTTATTATATAGGCTTAGGTGATGGTTAGTGATTATTAGTCAGTTTAGGTTAGTGGATATAGGTTAGGTTAGTTGTTAGGTTAGGTTAGGTTGGTATAGGTGATTATAGTAGTTATAGGTTAGGTGGTCTATATAATAGGTTAAGTCGCTGTCTCGGTGATAGATGCGTAGGAGTGACAAATACTATTATTAGCGAGATCTCTCTTCACGCGCTTCCAGTTACGGTTGCTACGAAGACTGCGAAGATTTGGTTAGCTCAGGTTGTACGGTATGCATATCTGCTTAGCGGTTATAGGTTTACAGATGTTATAATATATGAAATTTCTAGGTTATATCATAGATATAGCTTTTGCAATATTATGTTGTAGTACTAGGTTTATGCCGTCGAACTAGTAATTTCTTCGACTTATAGCGAAGTTAGTTAGGTATTCGTACTATAAAGGTTAAATAAAGAGTGTAGGTTTAAGGTTAGGTTGTTTAGGTCTCACGGTTAGCGTTAGGTTAGGTATTAGGTTAGGGTAGGTTAGGCTAGGTTAGGTGTAGGTGAGTGTTAGGTTAGTTAAGGTTAGCGTTAGGTTAGAGTATTAGGTTAGGTTATATTGCTTAGTGTGATATGTAGGTTAGGTTGAGGTTATGGTTAGTGAGGTTCAGTTACGGATATATATTAGTTTAGGTTATAGTGTGTTGGATGTAGTGGTAATATGTTAGGTTAGTATACAATTTGTAATTTTTCTTTGTGAGGGTTTAATGTTCTAAGAGAGTGTGTTATATAGAGGTGCATATAATGTAAAAAGAGCTTAGTGAAAAGATAGTGGCACTCTACTGTGTACATAGGTTAGGTTAGGTTAGGTAAGGTGGTAGTGGTAAGTGTGGTGAGTGTGTAGTTTATATTAGGTTGTTGCACAGCGTTTATGGTGGGCGAGCTCTAGTAACATATCGTTAGGTTAGTGTTAGTCACTTAAGTTATGTGTAGCGGTACTAGAGCTTACGACTTAGGGTATTGTGCACAGCTTGCACTTAGAAGCAGTCTCTATAATCTTTGACACTCATTGTAGCACTAGCACTAGGGTGCCACTTAGCGATCTACTTGTTAATAGGTAATACTGACTTGTGAGCGATATATGCTACTTCTAATAACTACGGATTAAGGTAGAATAACACTATGAGCTAGAACTAGAGTATCTAAGGAGTTTGACTATAGTCTTACTCCTCATAGGTTTAAGTGATAGAGTGTTATTATATCGATATGAGAGCTTAAGTTCAAAGCTAGGTATAGTCATATAGTATTGAGGTTAGTGGGGGATGTCTTCAGGAACTAGTTGTAATCTAAGTTGAGGTTATGGATTAGATTGTCTAGGTTAAATATGCCTCACCTACTAATAGTCTGTTATAGTAATATAGTGTTTATCAAACTCTCACAAGTCTATAACGGTCTCTCACGATAAAATTAAGGTTATAGATCTACGCATCTAAAGGTAATGTGACATAACAATTACCGTTGTAGTGTCAAAATAGTGGAGCGATTGGTAGGTTAAATAGCTCATAAAGTTTGGTGATATTAACTCTCTATATTATATATATTTAGGGTTAGGCTCTCAGTCATTCTCT
>JABUQX010101179.1:22500-37378 GCA_015478945.1 Trachelipus rathkii | reverse complement strand
CGACTACACACACATATATATATATATAATATATTATATAATATATATAGATATATATAATGATATAAATATATATAAATATAATAATAATATATAATATGATATATATATTATAGATAACAGTATATATTTTGTTATACCTAAGCCTTTCACCTATTCATTCGGAAAATATAGTATAAAAAGAGTTAAATAAACATTTTTTACGTGAACAGCGACAAAACTCTTGAGGTATAAAAAAAGAAAACAGCATTTTAAATAAGAAAGGGGGTGTATCTTCCCCAATATCAATCTCCCCAATTCTGAACATTCCGTGTAGATCGGATGAACAGAAAAAAAGGGTATTGCAGAAAATCATTTAGTGACAAAACTATTTATCAAGGTAAGGGTAAAACTCAAAAGAAACCTAGTTCAGAGAAACGGGAATAAAGAACAGCAGCTACAGAAAAAGAGAGCGCTTTGAAATGAAGCGATGGGTAGTGCTCAACGAATGATGCTTTTGCACGTTATTTGCAGGTCCAAATCGGAGGAAATTTAACAAAGAATATAGGTAAAATTATTTCAGTATCTAAAATCTAAAACCCTTTCAGAGAATTTGCCAACTTTTCAGGCATTTTTAAATGCTGCGTGACAATATTTTTATATATCAAGGAACAATTCTGAGGGGACACGTACAGAAAATTTATATGTAAACTTTATATGTAATATTATTTAATTATTATTTAATATTAATAAAGGGCCACCAACCCACCATAATTATATATATATATATATATATATATATATATATATATATATATATATATACTATATATTATATATATATATATAATATATATATATATATATATATATAATATATAGATATATATATACTATATATATTATATTATATATATATATATACAGAGGTGGGCAGATCCATTACTCCGTTACTAACGGAACTAGTTTTTTCAGTAACGGAGTAACGGACTCGTTACTTTTTCTTTCATGTAACGCTCCGAATAAGTTCCGTTATTTTTTCCTCCGTTACTTTTTAGTCCGTTACATTTTGTTCGGCTTTCTTTGAATGTTGATAGCCAATTGACCACCTCGATCAAGCTAAAAAATCCTTTTATAATATATTATATATATATATATATATAGATATATATATATATATATATATATATATATATAATATAATATACTATATATTATATATAGATAATATATATATATATATATATATATTAATTATAGATATTTATAATAATATATATATATATATATATTAATATATATATATATAATATATATATATTTATATATATATATATAGATATATATATAGTATATATATATATATATATAATATAAAAAATATATATATATATAAAAGAATAGAAAGAGAGAAAGAGCAATAATGTAATAAGGATGGTGCTTCGTAACTGATGCCGATGAATGTGACATACTAGAGTGTGGTGGGAACACTTCGAATATCTGCATAACTTTGGCAGTAAGAAGAGGTGAGAGTGAAGGGTGTTTGGAGTTGTTGGTTACAAGGAATAGGATTTAGCATGAGGCCATTAGTAAGGAGAGTAATGTGTAGAGCGAGAAAGTTGAAAGAATGGTAAATCTAGCTGGTATAGATGAAATTACCGGTGAAATGATCAAGAATGTAGGAGAGATGGTGACTGATTGGATTTGGAAGTTGCGTTAACAAAATGTTTAGGAGAGCATAGTTCCGAGGGATTGGAGGAGAGCAGTAATTAGTACCCTTATATAAGGGTAAAGAGATAAGGGTAACGGTAGGAATTATAGGGAAATTAGGTTTATTAAGTGTAGTAGGGGAGATATATACTTATATTTTGGTCGAAAGAATGCGTCGATTGTTGAAGGACTGATGTGAAGAACAAGGTGGCTTTAGAAGTGGTAGAGGATGTTTGGATCAAATCTTTACATTTGAAAAAAATGATTGAGATTGAGAAAATGAGGGAGTAGAAGAATAAATTGCATTTAGGTTTTTTTTATGCAAGAGGCGTTTGAAATGATTAATACGGAAGCCTCTATGGCAAGTTATTAGATATGGTGTGGTTTGGTAAAGCTTCCTGAATGGGAATCAAAAGTATATATTGACGATAGTAAAGCGGTGTAAGAAGTATATGGAGTTGAAAGTGATTGTTTTAATATTAATAGCGGAGTGAGCAGGGATGTGTTATGTCTTTTGGTTATTTCGATTGTATATGGATGGGGGGGTTATGAAAGAATTAGAGGTGGGGTGGAGGGGATGGTGTTAGAATCAGAGTTGTGGAGTCGCTTCAAAATTTTGCAACTCTGACTCCGACTCCACCCTCTTCAAAATTACCGACTTCGACTCCGACTCTCTTCAAAATTACCGACTCCCCGTCTCCGTCTCAGACTCCACAATCTCGGTTAAAATGATGGAGTATGGAAGAGAGTGGAGATGCCCTATCTATTATATGGCGGATGATTTGGTTTTGTGTGGCGAATCTCAGAGAGTTTGAGAGGATTGGTAGAGAGATTTGGCAGGGTGTGTAAAAGAAGATGTTTGAAGGTAAGCGTGGATAAGAGTAAGATTATGGTTGTAAGTGAGGACAGTCCTAGATGTGAAGTTATGTTAGATGGTGAGCAGCTGGAACAAGTGTCTGATGTTAAATATTTAATATATATGTTGGATGAAAAGGGAACGGATGCATGCAGAGTGTAGTAGAAAGATTGTGAATAGCAGGAAGGTAGCTAGTGCCAATTAAATCGTTGGTGGATGCAAAGGGACTAAGTCCTGAGTTCCCTAGGGTCTTACATGAGGGTATATTTTTTAATAATAATGATATATGTTGAAAATAACAATTTAATATACACCAACCAATAAATTGCTTAAGATTTACCGTAATTAATGTCATTTGAAAAGCTAAAAAGTAACGGAGTAACGGATAACGGCACTTCGTTACTTTTCTTTTCAAAGGAAACGGAATAACGATAACGCAACTTCTTTTTTCGAGTAACGGAGTAACGATAACGGAAATACTTTTTTGAGTAACGAGCCCACCTCTGTATATTATATATATAATATATATATATTAGTATATATATATATATATATATATATATATATATATATATATATATATATATTATATATAATATATATATATATATATATATTATATATTATATATATAATATATATATATATATATATATATATATATATTTTTATATAAAAAATTTTTATGAAAATTTATTTATAATTTAAATATTATAAATTTATATATAAGATATATATATATATATAATATATATAATATATATATATAAATATATATATATATATATATATAATATATATATATATATATATAAATATATATATATTGACAGGTATGCATAATAAATTGGGGACAACAATTTACTTTTGTTTTACTAAATTTTTATTTTTTTTAACAATAATATAATTTAATTTTCTCAAAATAATCTTTGAAAATAACATACTTTAAGTATATTATTATTTATTATTATTATTTATGTAATTTTTCATATTATTTTGTGTCTATGGATGTGTGTGTGTAGGTGTGTGGAGGTGTGTGTGTGTGTGATGTAATTATTTTATTATAACAGCTCAATCAATTCTTATTACTGGTTTCTATATTAAATGGTTATTTATACTCTTTGGAGGTATAAAATCAAAAGGTTAAATGTTCTGATTAAACTCTGTAAAACGTGTTTGTAAGGTTACATTTCAGTTGTGGCTTCGAAAAAGTCAAAGGTTAATATAAAAGTGTAATATATTATTTCAAATGTGTTTATTATTACCTGTCTTTCTATCACATTGCAGAAAAAAACTTTCTTCACAAAATGTGTATGAGTTTGATTGGAAATAAAAAGGTTAATTATTTAATTTTGGGTAATTATAAATTTATCTTGTGGAATGTAGATGAAGAATGATTAAGCCATTTTAGATCTTGAGAAAGGAGTGTAAATTGGCTCTTATGTTATTGAGTCTTTTGGGGTTTGAGGTGGAGGTTATCATTTGAAGCAAAACGTTAGAAATTTAAATCTTCGAACTTCAGCCTATAGAGTCTTAAAATCTTCGGCTAAATATATCTTGTTCTGTGGTTCCGTTCATGTTCTAACTAATAGTTATGAAGAAGTTATCACAAATTGTTGTCAAGATACGAGAATAAGAAAATAGAAGTTCTCACAAGGTAGTAATATTTTCAGTATTATTCATCTTTTGACTTCTTGTGCGTGACAAAATTTGTAAAATCTAATAATCATGGAAGGCATCTCGGGTCTCGACGAAAAGCGTTGAGGCTGCGATTGTTGTAGGATGAAAAGTCCATTTCTTCTACTTAATAAATCTTCACCTCCTAGACTTTCGTGACTGGATGCGTAATTGCCAATCTTTTAACATTTAAGCGAAAAACGATGAATATCGGGCAGGAAAAAACCTCAATTCTATTGTCACTCTTGCAATTTTTTAATCCCCTTTTAAACGGTGATGCGCAGATACCATTTAACAGCGGAAACTTGCAACTTCTGATAAGAGAAAGTGTATTTAACTTTTCTTGGCTTTTCACTTCAAGATAATAAGTCAGCTAGCCCAAAAAAAAATTCGTTAAAAAGTTGCACATCTTTCTCTTATCAGAAGTTCAAGGATTTCCTGTAAATGGTAATCCTGCATCAGTTTAAAGGGGATTTAAAATTTGCAATAGTGATAAAAAACGAGATATTACAATACGGATAATTCATTGGTGTAGGCTTAAAATGTTAAAAGATTTGCAATTACATCCAGTCAGAAGGTCTAGGCAGGTGAAAGATTTATTAGTAGAAGAAATGGACTTTTTCATCCTAACAACAATCGCAGCCTCAACGTTTTCGGTCGAAGACCCCGAGATGCCTCCATGATTATAGATTCAAATTGTTGTCACCAAAGAGCAAAGATGAATAATACTGAAAAATATTATCCTGTGAGAAACGTCATTTTACTAACTTCTTCGTATCTGACAACAATTTTTGATAACTTCTTCATAACTATTAGCTTAGAACATTGAACCCGACACCACAGAAACAAGATATATGGTTAGCCCCGAAGATTTTAAGAAATCTATAGCGGAAGTTCGAGATTTTGTAAATTTTCTAACGTTGCCTTCAAATGATTAACCTCAACCTCAAACCCAACCAAAAGCACTCAATAATAAGAAAGCCAATTTACATCTTTCTCAAGATCTAAATTGCTATCATTCTTCATCTACATTCCACAAGGATAAATTTATAATTACCAAAAATTATTAATTAACCTTTTATTCCAATCAAATCATACACATTTTGTGAAGAAAAGTTTTTCTTGCAATGTGATAGAAAGACAAGGTTAATAATAAACACATTTGAAATTAATATATTACACTTTTTATATTAACCTTTTGACTTTCGAAGCCACACTGAAATGTAACCTACAAACACAGTTTTACAGATTTAATCAGAACATTAACTTTTGATTTATACCTTCCCAAAGAGTATAAATAACCATTTAATATGGAACCAGTAATAGAATTGATTGAGCTGTATAATAAAATAATATACATCACACAACACAACACACCTACACACACCTACACACACACATCTAGCGAAAAAAAATATGAAAAATTACATAAATAATAATAATAATAATAATATAAAACTGCTTTGCCTTCAATGGTACTGTATATTTTATTTGAGAAATTAAAATTATAAGATTGAAACTAAAAAAATAAAAATTAGTAAAACAAAGTAAATGTTGCTCCACCAATTATTATCAGTACCTGTTAATATATATATATATATATATATATAATATACTATAATATAATATATTATATATATATATATATATATATTATATATATATATATATATATATATATATATATATATAATATATATATATATATATATATATATATATATATATATATATATATATATATATATATATAATATATATATATATAATATATATATATATATATATATATATATATATATATATATATATATATATATATATATATATATATATATATATATATATATTATATAATATATTATATATATATATATATATATATATACAGAGGTGGCATCGTACTCAAAAAAAGTAGTTTCCGTTATCGCTTACTCCGTTACTCGGAAAAAGTAGTTGCGTTATCGTTATTTCGTTTCTTTAAAAGGAAAAGTAACGAAGTGCGTTACTCCGTTACTCCGTTATTTTTAGCTTTTCAATATGACATTAATTTACGTATCTTAAGCAATTATTGGTTGTGTGTATATTAAATTTTCAACATTTCATTATTATTAAAAAAACATACCTCATGTAAGACCCTAGCAAACTCAGGACTTAGTCCCTTTGCATCCACCAACGATTTAATTGCACTAGCACCTTCCTGCCATTCACATCTTTCCTACTACACTCTGCATCATCCCGTTCCCTTTTTCATCCAACATTTATACTAAATACATTTAAACTCAGACACTTGTTCCAGCCTGCTCACCATCGAAACATAACTGCACATCGAGACTGTCCTCACTTGCCAACCATAATCTTACTCTTATCCACGCTTACCTTCAAACAACCCCTTCTTATACACACCCTGCCAAATCTCTCTACCATCCTCTCAAACTCTCGCAGATTCGCTCACACAAAACCAAATCATCCGCTATAATACGGTAGCCGTATCCTCCACGCGTCTTCCATACTCCATCATGTTTAACCGAGATTGTTGAAGTCTGAGGCGAAAGACGGGGGAGGTCTGTAATTTTGAAGAGAGTTCGGAGTACGAAGCGTAATTTGAAAGAGGTGGAGGTCGGAGTCAGAGTACAAAATTTTGAGCGACTCCACGAAACTCGGATTCTAACAACCATCCCGCTGCACCCTACCTCTTAAGCTTCATAACCCCACCCCATCCATATACAAATCGAATAACAAGAAGACATAGCACATTCCTGCCTCACTCCGCTATTAATATAAAACAATCACTTTCAACTCCATATATTCTTACACCGCTTTACTATCGTCATATATACTTTGATTCCATGTCAGAAGCTTACCACCAACACCATATATCAATAACACTTGCCATAGAGCTTTACCGTATTAATATTTCATATACTTCAATAAAAAAAAAAAACTAAATGCAATTTATTCTTCTACTCCCGCATTTTCTCAATCATTTTTTCCAATGTAAAGATTTGATCCAAACATCCTGTCTACCACTTCTAAAGCCACCTTGTTCTTCACAATCAGTCCTTTCAGTCACTCGACGCATTCTTTCGACCAAAAATCATAAGTATATATCTTCCCTACTACACTTAATAACCTAATTCCCCTATAATTCTACAGTTACCCTTATTCTCAGTTACCCTAATAAGGGTACTATTTACTGCCTCTCTCCTCGAATCCCTCGAAACCTATGCTCTCCATAAACAATTTTGTTATACACAACTTCCAATCCAATCAATCACCATCTATCCTACATTCTTGATCATTTCACCGGCCTAATTTCATCTATAACCAGTTGATTTACCAGCTCTTCAACTTTTCTCGGCTCTACACATTACCCTCCTCCTTACTAATGGCCTCATGCCTAAAATACCTATTCCTTGCACACCATCAACTCCACACACATTCACTATCACTCTTCATTACGCCAATGTTATGCAATATTCGAAGGTGTTCCCACCAGTCACCACACTATTAGTCACATTCATCGCTCAGTACCGAAAAGCAACCCATCCTTATTCATTATTCTATGCAAATTTCCCTCTATTCCTTTTATATATATATATATATATATAATATATATATATATATATATTAATATAATATATATTATATATAATATATATCATAATATATATATATATATAATATAGTATATATATATTATGATAAATAGTATATAAAATATAAATATATACTATATATATAGATATATATATTATATATATATATATATTATATATTACTATATATATATATATATATATATATATATATATATATAATAATATATATATATATATTATTAATAAAAAAGATTTTTTAGCTTGATCGGGGTGGTCAACTGGCTATCAGCATTCAAAGAAAGTCGAACAAAATGTAACGGATTAAAAAGTAACGGAGAAAAAAATAACGGAACTTATTCAGAGCGTTACATGAAAGAAAAAAGAGTCCGTTACTCCGTTACTGAAAAAAACTAGTTCCGTTAGTAACGGAGTAATGGATCGTGGCCCACCTCTGTATATAATATTATAAATATATATATATATATATATATTATATTATATTATATATATATTAATACTTTATCTGCTTTTATATAGATATGTTTTTTTGTTCAAAGGTAAAATTTTAATATATAAAATCATTACTTAGAACTTATCTATACATGTCTATAAATATATATATATTATTGGTGGGTTGGTGGCCTTATTAATATGGAAAACGAATTATAAAATTTACATTGGAAAAATTAAAATTCTTAAATTTTTTGTACGAAGTTCCCTATGCAATTTTTCCACTTTATATAAAAATATTGTTCACCATAATTTAAAAGTGCTAAAAGTTAACATTCATTTACTTTGACTGACATTTTATATTGTGAAAATCATTTTTACTTAGAAATTTTCTTAAAATATCCTCGATTTGACCCAAATAAAGTTTAAAAGAAGTAATTCTTTGGGCACTAAAACATCGATTTCATTTCAAGCGTTTTTTATCTGTTACTCTATGTATATGTTTGTTTTGAACAGCGATGGATCGAGTTTCACAATAATTCTATAAATAGTTTTGTCATAAATGATTTCTGCAAATAAACTTTTTTTCTGTTGCATCCAATCTAGATGAAATTCAAATTTGTAGAATGTAATGGGGAGATTAATACCTTTTCTTATTTACCCATCCCTCATACCCCTCATATCAAAATTTTGTCGCTGTTCACGTAAAAAAATGTTTAGTTAGTTTTTTTTTTCAAATATTTTCCCATGAATAGCGTGCAAAGCGCTTAGGTATAAAAAATATATACGTATATAAAATATATATAATAGATATATATATATATATATATATAATATATATATATATATATATATATATATATATATATATATATATAATATATAATATTATATATGTGTGTGTACGTAACAACATGAGTATAATGAACACGTACTATAAACATAGAGAAAGTCAGAAATGGACATGGTACCGATGGGATGACGGAAGGCAGGCTTATGGAGAGAAATCAATGATCGATTTGATATTCACAAGTATATATATAATATATATGGATGTAAAAAGTATACCATCCGTATCGGGAGATGCAGACCACCGAATGGTGGTGGGAAAATTGAGAATGGAAATGGCCGAAAGCCTTTAGATTGCAGACGAGAAAAAGATTTGATGACGTTGAGAAACTGAGAGACCAGCAATTTTAAAATACACATCCAGAGAGAAATTGGAATACGAAAAGAAGAGGATGGGCGAGATGTAGATGCTGGAGGAAGGTTGGAGGTGTTCCGTTGATACATTGGCTGGCAGGTATTCTGAGAGGATCAAGAAACCAAAACAATATATGAAAAAAGAAAAGACAAACAGCGTGGTGGACAGAAAGAGTGCAAGAAGCAGTCAAGAGGAAAATGAATGTTTTAGAAGATGGATGAAAACAAGAAGAAAGGAGGATAAAGAAGCATATATAATGATGAGAAATGAAACAGAGAGAATAAAAAGAACGGAAAGAAAAATACATGGGAGAAGATTGGTAGAGATCTGGAAGAGGACCTTTGCGGGTACTAGAAAAATGATATTTTAATATTGGCAAAAAAACTAATAGGAAAGCGAACAGCACCTCCAACATATGCAATAAAGAATGAGAATGGAACGTTGTTAACGGACCCGAAAGAGATTGGAGAAAGATGGAAGAATTATTTTGTTGATTTGCTGAATATACCAAATGATGTGGAGGATGAGGATATGCATGAAGTGGATAACCATGGGGAGGTGGTGGAGGACGAGTGGCAGATCACGGACGAAAAAAAAAATGCATATGCCGTGGAAAGATTTGAAAAAACGGAAAGGCACCGGATGAAGATAATGATATCGGCGAAAATCTTGAAGAATGTGGGAGGAGAAGGAACTGTATGGATGAAAGAATTAATGAATAAGTGCTGGCGAGAAGAAAGGACACCTAAAGAATGGAGCAGATCAGTAATATGCTCACTTTTTAAAAATGGGGAAAAAAGGTAGACTGTAGAAATTACAGAGGAATTTCTTTGACACCACATATCGCAAAGGTATATAAACGAATACTAGAAAAAAGATTGAGAGAGAGGGTAGAAAATAAAATGGACGAGTGGCAACATGGCTTTAGGCCAAATAGATCAACTATATAGATTTGATATTCGCTTTAAAGATGGTATGTGAAAAGGGTTGGAAATTTAACAGAAAAAAATGTTTCTGACATGTGTAGACTTTGTGAAGGCTTTTGATCGTATCGAGAGGGGTCCTGTGGAATATACTTAGAACGAGAGAGTATGAAATACCGGAAAAACTAAGAAAAGCAATAAAGAGCACTTATACGAATAGTTTATGCAAAGTGAAGACCCAGATGGACGATGGAGATTGGTTTGAGGTTGATACGGGGTGAAACAGGGTAGTGTTCTCTCTCCGATTTTGTATCCTGTTCATGGATTATTGTGGAAAAATGGTTTCCAGAGACGAGTGGAGGGAACTGTCTTTGGAATACGCAGATGACCTTGCGTTGGTGGCGGAATCAAGAGGAGACTCTGCAGAGATTTATTGTAGTGTGGAATGAGGAGTTCAGGGAGAGAGAGAGAGGAATGAGGATAAGTGGGGAGAAGACGGAGGTGATGGTGATAAGTAAAGAGGAGGAGGAAATGAATATTAGAGTGAGGGATCAAGAATTGAAGCAGGTTGATCAGTTTAAATACCTTGGAGTTTGTTTCGGGGCGGGAAATGTTATTAGCATAGAATTGAATAGTAGAATATAAAAGTTGAATAATACATTAAGATTGCTATATCCGTTAATACGAGACAGAAATGTTCCTCGAAAGGTGAAAATAGTAATATACGTGTGTATACTACGACCTATACTAACGTATGGTTGCGAAGCTTGGGCTTTAACTACAAAAACTAAGAGTAGGATACAAGCGTTTGAAATGAGGGTGTTGAGATCCGTAAAGGGAGTTACGAGGAGGGATAGAATGAGAAATGGTGATATAAGAGAGGAGCTGGGGTGGAGAGTATACTCAGTTTTATTGAAAAGGGACAGCTACGATGGTTCGGATATATGATGAGGATGAATGAGGATAGATACCCGAAGAAGTACTACAGATGGAGGCCAGATGGAAGACGCAGTGTAGGTCAGCCAAGAACCAGATGGAGTGATAACGTGAGGGCGGCCATTGAGAGAAGAGGACGTGGGATGGAGGAGCTGGAACAAGCGTTCACGCTTAGAACGCGTTGGAGGGGTTTCGTCCAGAACATCTGACAAGCGTTCACGCTTACAGGAACATACTATATAGATATATACTATATATATATTATATAATATATATATATAGATTATATATATATATTATATATATATATTATATTATATATATATATATATATAAATATATATATATATATATCTCGAGCTCTGGCAAAAGCCATGCTTAACTCACATATTAAAAAAAGCACACACGAAATATAATTTTTGACGAAATATATTTTTACAAGCAATGAAAAACTCAAATGAAACCTAGTTCAGAAACAGAGTAAAAAATAAAGCTACGAAAAAAATTGCTTGAAATCAACGCATTTAGCTGCTCCCCAAATGCTGCCTTTTACACTTTGTTAATTGTTCAAATCGGGATTAAATGTAACTAATTAATGCCGATTCTCCTTACCTAAAAAAATCGTCCCATCGATGCAATAATTTTCTGCGTTTGTGCACCACTTAATATTATTTTATTGGGTTAATTTTGGGCGAGAATACTGCACTGCCAATATGGAGTAGATACAAAAAAAATTTTTGCAACCGCAACAATCATGTTAATAAGGGTCACGCCTAATATATATAATATATAAATATATATATATTATATATATATATATAATATATATATTATATAATATATTTTATATATATAATAAAGATATATATATATATATATATATATATATATATATATATATATATATATATATATATATATATATAGTGAAAAGTGATAGGGAATCTTTGTAAGACAAGAGCATGCATTGTCATTAGAGGGTATGCAACTCTGTAAGAGGCTATTTGCCGGTCTCATTGCATACACCTTCAATCTCTGGTGGAATCCTTCATACTTTCATACCGTATGTATTGTATCAAATTTTAATCGTTTGGCATCTCTTTCCCCTTCGGGAGAAACAGACGCCAGAACGGGAGTCTCAGTTCAGCCCTCACACGAGAAGGGTGTATTACTCCACGGAGAGTATTGTGTAGAGCCTCATAGCGTGAGGGTGCCCTACAGAAATTGTTAGATTCAACCAAAGGCCGGCAGGTCTATTTAGGATAGGGAATTAGTGCATTATCTTATTAGTTAGTCTGTGTAATTCATAATAGTGCTAACGTTGATATATGCCCATCCATTACTTATCCATTGTTTAATGAAAATCATCCTTTGTATTGTTATCTAACTATCACAAATAAACCAACTACGAGGAAAGTGCTCTAATTATCCCCCCTTGCTATGACTGTCGAAGTGATTTCGGCCTAGACGTCATTTTGGTGAACCCCGGAGCGACAGGGGGCTAAACCCCCTATAGGAAGTCAGTCATACATTAAGTAAATGAAAAAAAAAAAAAAAAAAAAATCCGGTACTTTCTCGTCAGTTCAGTGCTAGAGTAGTGATAGTTAGATTAAAGTAAATAAATTATTTGAGTCAAAATTAATAACGTGAAGAAAGTTTCTTATTAACATCATTAAAATAAGAGAATAAAGTCGTTATTACTTCGAGAGCGAAAATTCAAATTCAAGCTCTCGATTTAGGCCTAAAATCAACACGCCAAACAGTTGACTCAAAATTCAGTCGGTAACAACAAGACCATAGAAAATGGTATCGACTAAGAAGCTGACTTTGAGGACTCAAACAAAGAAGTCCACAAAAAGAGGGAAGGACCAAACTCCCTCTCCCCAACGCTTTTCCCCCTCTCTTGATGAGGGAGCGCCATCTGGTTCTCGCTCAGAAACTGAGTTGAAAATCGCGCCACCCGCCTCTCGCAAAACACTAAGCAAGTTTGCACACTCAATCACACTTCCAAATTTTCTTGAAAATGACGTTCAAATTTGGCTGAAAGCGGTAAACAATCTATTCAAGCTTTATAAAATAAAAAGTGACCAAGAAAAATTAAGATTAATGGCGCCAAAGCTCCCCATTCAGTTATTAGCCACGATCAAAATCCCAATCAAAAATAACACCTATGAAGAATTGTTGAAAACAATCAAAAGAACCTACTCCCTGTCAGAAGATCAAAACCTACCTGACGTCACACAAATAAAATTACGCGACAACGAGCTCCCAAGCCAATTCCTTTCTCGTTTGAGGAAGACCATCGGTGAAGGAAACGCGCAAAATCTCCTTAATAGAGAACCCACTTTGGTGAAAGAATTTTTTCTAAAAAGGCTACCTCCAAAGGTATATGAACATCTCCACAAAATCTCATCCTGTGTAAGTATACACACCCTCGCTTACATGGCCAATGCTGTGTACGAAATCGAGATTTAGAAAATAAACAGAAAAACAAAGAACAGCAGTTGGCAACAGCAAAAATCCTCCTCACACTTCGAAAAAAAAAAGAGAGAGAGAGACCACTGCTACCCGAGAACCTACAATCCCCCTCTTTCCCCTCCAAGTGGGGGTAATTACTTTAAAAATTCAACGTAGAACAACAAACGGTGAAAAAACAAATATATCAATGAATAAAAATAAAAACAATTTAAATCTGAAATCAAAAACTACTACTACTACTAATAATAATAATAATAATAATAATAATAATAATAATAATAATAATAATAATAATAATAATAATAATAATAATAATAATAATAATAAAAATAATAAAAATAAAAAAATAAAAATAAGAACAAAAAAAAACAATAGTGATAAAAATACAAACGATGAAAAATGACAAGAAAATGAAAAAAAATTGTGATTCCTATGTAGGAATAAATTGTGATACTATGAAAAGACACCCGTAAATCTATTGTAAATGGCTTAGCCTGCGCCATCTTGCTTTAAAAATAACAACCAAAATTCCAATAAAAATGATCGAGTTAAAAACATTACGAATGGTACAAATGCTATATTAAAAATAAAGCCGAAATCGGAAAATTGTCAATTAAAGGTTTCCAAAAATTGGTAAGGTGTTTTATCTTATATTTCTATTGTCTATTGTTGCATGAAAATTATACATTTCTTTATATGTGAAAATTATTATAGGATATTCCTGAAAAGATTTTCTTGTAGCTAAAAATTTCAAATAACCAATGACTCCCACCGTTGAGTTGCCATCGATCGCTAGATAAAATAAATATGCAAAACACCCAAAATATTATTTAATACAGATCAAAATAAGTAAACAATAAATTTAAAATGAAAATTACTTCAATTTAGTTCATAATTCAATTAATTTAAAGACGTGTTGCTAAGCATAATATCAAAAGAAAGTTTAAAAAGAAAAAAAAATTTTTTTTATTTATATATATGATGACGGAAGAATGTCGGTGGGAATTTCCATGGAGGCCGCTCGACCGACAAAGGCTGACGAGTCATATGTTGGAAAAGTCGG